>VZTR01021625.1:109059-203507 GCA_013400775.1 Chaetops frenatus | reverse complement strand
CTTTCCCTCTGTGATTGAAACAAAAGCGCAAGAGCCGGAGAACAGCCCAGCCTCGGCCCGCTGTGCCCCCCTCCGGCGCCGATGCCGCCCTCCCCTTCCTTTCACAGACACTCACGTTTCTTCCCTGGGTTATAAACTTTTGATGCCAGATCTCCGCAGCGCCTGCCCAGCTGCAGCTGAAAGTAGCGTCTCCAGCAGCCACACATCTGTGACCTTCATCTCGTGCTCCGCACCTTCTCTCCTCCTCTTCCTCCTCCTCCCCCCGGCCCTCCCGTCCTCCTCCCTCGCCCGAGGACAGCGGGACTCCCTCCGATGCCGCTCGGCAGGCTCAGCGCTCGCAGCCAGCCTTGCCGGGGGCTCTCCTGATCTCCGTGGAGCTCCGCAGCGCTCGCCCCGGTGGTTTTGCTCCCCCCCATCCCTCCTCTCCACCCGCCCCTTCCCCCTTTTCGCCTTGTCGGGTGTGTTTTTTGCCTGTTGGAAAAGTCCCCGCTGCCCAGGATGGGGGTCGGTGGGTGCTTGGCCCTGCCCTGGAGGTGCCTGGTCGTCCTCTGTCTCAGGCTGCTCTTCCTTGTGCCCGCAGGAGTGCCCGTGCGCAGCGGAGATGCCACCTTCCCCAAAGCCATGGACAACGTGACAGTGCGGCAAGGGGAGAGCGCCACGCTCAGGTAGGAGCAGCTGGACCGGGGGCCTTGGGGGGGCCGGGGGGGGTCCTGCTTGTGGCTTTTAGGTGATGCTCCGTGCCTGGCGGGACTGCCGGCGGGTTCTGGGACCAACTGGAGACTTTGCACGTGTCCCAGGGGTTCGTCCCCATCGTGGCAGGGGACACTCCGCACGGCAGCTCGTTCCCGTCGTGGTGGGGTAACCCCGCTGGAGCAGTTTTGGAGGGACGGATGCGCCGGTGCTTTTCGGGCTGCAGCGCGGGGCTGGCGACCTCCTGGGGGGGCTGCGGGTGCCAGACGCGGAGGCAACCCAGGGGTTTAAGTGGCAGACAGTGAGTTAGTGCTGCCTGACACTCCCAAAGTTGTGCCCGCGTGGGAGGGGAGGGGGGCTCCGTGCTCCTGGCACTGGTGCCAGCCTGCACTGCCAGCGGCTTCCCAGGGCTGCGATGCCTCCGAGGTGTCAGTGTTTGCCTCGATCGCTTTATAGTCTCCGCACGAATCCGTTAATATCAAATCAATCTTTTACTCCAGGGGTGCATCTTATGAATTCTGATGGATGCTTTCCCTTACGTTGTTTGCTGTAGGAGAAACACAGGCGGCTGATATGCAGATGGGTCACTCCTGTGCCGCACAGCACAGCCGAGCATCCCTTTCATTCCCTCAATGAGTTACAGGTGTACGCGGTGCACTGCCCAGGCAGCACAGCAGCTCTCCACAGGCATCGCACCGGCGGGGCGGAGGAGCAGGGAGCAGCCCAGCCTTTTTTTGGAGGGCAGTGGGGAGGCAGCGCGTGGCTGGGGTTTTGGGTCGTGCCGTGCGTGCTTCAGGCAACCCCCGGAGAACCTGAGCTGGTTAATCCAGGAACCGTGAGACTTGGGAAAGAGCGTGGGGATGGTGGGACGTGAGCGTGGAGCAAGAGAGCCTGGAGGAGTTTGTCTGCTTTCCCTGCACCAGCGAGCAGCGTGTGTTCCCCTCCCGAGGCTGGCTGCTCCCTGGCTCAGACCTGGAGGACCAGGGCTGCAGCAGAGAGCAGCTGCTCTTGCCAAAGCCAGGCACGGGGATGGCACAAGCGGAGCCTGTCGTGCTCTCCGTGAGCAGCCGAGCCGGCGCCGGGCAGAGGAGCTGCTGCTGCTGTGAGCAGAGGGTGCTGTGCTCACCTGGGTGGCCGGGCAGGTTTTCCGTGCCTGAGGTGGGATTTGTAGGGGGAAGAGTTTGGTGCTTATGGGAGTCAGGCTCTGGCTGGAGGCTCTGCGAGTTCCGTGCTGCGGAGGGAGGCAGCGGTTGCCTGTCTGCCCTCTTCCCTCCACGGCCACTGCCAGACTTTGGGATGTTGCCTCTGCCGTCTGCGTCCCTGTTCCTCGGTCCCTGCAGGGACCCGCTGGGACAGGCTCATCACTGCCCCGTGTGCCTGGGGGCTGTGGCACAGCTGGAGAGCAGAGGGCTCTGTCTCCTTGTGCTCTTCCTAATTGAACTGCAATGATGATTAACCTGAGCTGTGTGAGCTCAAAAGAAAGACAATCTCCCAGAGAGGTGCCTTTGGCCCTAGTGCTCTTTTCCTCGCTGTTGGAATTTGTCTCTGTGGTGAAGGGTGGGCTTTGGGGCTCTCTGAGGCGATGCTGGTGGTGGTCAGAGCAGGATGGGTGCCTGTGCCTGCTCCCTGGGGAGCCCCTGGAAGTCCAGCCGAGCCTGCTGCCAGCAGAGGGCTGACTTGGATTTTATTTTTTTTTTTCTTCTTTCCCCCTTTTTTTTTTTTCTTTTTTATTTCGAAGCTTCTGCCCTCTTTTCTGTGCTGTTTGCAGGAGGTGTTGTTTGTGAAGCAGCCCTGGAGTGGTGGGAGATTTTAGCCTTCCCATAAGAAACTCTGCATCCCCCAAGCGCTGACATTTTGAGGAAGCCCCTGCCCCAAAAGCACCTGGTTTTATCCATTTCCCTGCTTGGCATCTGCCCAGGCTCTCCAGTGCATCTTTTCCATTCTTTTACCCCCTCCCTTCTCCTCCTCAAGTCCAACTTTCCCCTGCAGCAGGGAGGTTTCTGCCTCCAGCTTCCATTTGCTCCCAGTCTGCTCCATCTTTTCTTACATTCCTGTTTCCCAGTGCCCCTTCTCTTCCCTCCTCTCCCTGTTTCCCTGCTGCTGCCCCTTGGCAGCTTCTGGGTGGCAGGCAGTTTTCTGCCCTCCCTTGGGACCTGGAGGTGGGCAGGGAATTGCACACAGTAAGCCAAAGAGGGAGCATCAGTGGGGGGTTCAAGGCAGGACAACAAAGGTGGAGCATCTTGAGGACAGGGCTGATGTTTATTTGCAGGCTGTGCTTTCCTATGCAGAGCCAGGCAGGGAAAAGTGCCCTGGGAAGTCTTTCCCAGTGGGTGGTGTTATTGCTAAATGGTATTTTCTCCTCTGCACCCACAAGAGGAGATGGTGGTGTCCTCTGCTGTCCTCCCCAAAAGTGGCACTTTTCTTGGGGCTCAGACCAAGGAGTTGGGCTTGGAAAAACTGAGAGCTGTAATTTCAGTGTGTAGCTCTTGCAGAATTAGCCCCACTCCTGCTAGGTCTGGATGGCCAGGTCCTCTCCCTCATCCTGGTCATGAGATGGGCTGAATCTGCACATCTCCCTGGCTCCTGCAGGGTTGGTGGAAGCTCTTTGCTTTCCAAGATCAGCTCTTTAACCACCACTTGCATTGCAGAAAGGAGCTGGGAGAGTGAGCAGACCTGTGTGAAAAGCTGTGGAGGAAACCTGGCGGCTTTTCAGGCTGCCTGTGGGTTTCCTGTATTGGATTTTGGGCGCTTCCATTTCCAGCTCTCCACCCTTTTTCCGAGGGAGGCTCAGCATAATCCTTGCAGAAACTCAGGCTCCATCTACAGGCAACTCTCAGGTCATCCTAGATCAGCAACAAATAATTTCCACTTTAAGCAGAGATTGTTGGTAATTCACTTCTTTTTATTGTAAGAACAAACAATTCCCATAATACTCAGGCACCTTTCCTCTCCGGGGAACTCAAGGTAGTATGGAAATTCTCTGTGTAATGTTAAAAATAAAACGAAACTGCCTCTTCTCTGACTCAGGAACACACAACTCGGGTGTTGAGATGGCAGCAGTAACTCGTGTTACTCACCAGTTTCAGACACAAAACAGAGTGAGAAGCACACTGGTGACCAACAGGGATGTTGGAAATGGTCACTTTTTAATCTCCCAGCTGGGATTTGATGTGGAAATAAGGATTAAGTTCCTGTTTTTGGGAAGAGTGCCACTGAGTCCTGGCTTTCTCTGCGTGCTGCTCGTTGGATTTGTGCCTTAGGGTTGCTGTGGGGCATTACTGGCAGGCCATGGTTGGCCATCATGATGGATTGATCCTGCCTGGAAACTGTGGGTGTTTTTTATCCCAGCTGCATCACAGTGGTGGAAGCATCTCCTTGAGCCGAAGGAGAAACTGTGGCAAATATTCCCACGGTGTTAAAATGAGGATGGAAATGGGATCGTCCCACTGTACTGCCAGCAAACTGACCTTTACAGCAGCCATCAGTACAGTTCATAAAGACACAAACCACCAGCTGCTCAAATCTTCACGACTTTATAGTTTTATCTGTATTTAGGAAATATTGTTGGATTTTTAAGGGAGAGAGTGTGTTTTAGAGGTTGGAGGGGTTAGCTGGGAGATGGGGTGTGCTGAGTTTTCTCCACGGCTGTCACCACAGGGACACCAGGACTTGAGGAGACCCCTCTGTTGTTCTCAGCCTCAGTTTCCCCATCTGTAAAAGAATGCAGCAGCAGTGGTTTGTCAGTGATGATTAGAGAAATGGGTACTCATAGGTGATGCTAAGGGGTATAATTAGGCTTTTTTCTAAACTAAATAATACAGAGCTGTTTTATCTCTGTATATAAGGGCAAATTTTCAAGTCAAATCCCCTGGGCTTGTCTGCTTCTGGTGAACCCCTGGCCTCTCCCACTTCTTGTCCATGAAGGAGACTGAGAAGTCAGGATAGCTTTGCTCATTCGCATCCAAGACTCCGTGCCTGGCTCTATTCTGTCAATTAGCGAGTGTGAGAACAATTCCAATTAAAAATAAAAAGCCCGAATAAAACATCATGAGATGCTGTTCTTCCATTTATTTTTGCAATTACAGTTTTAATTATTTCTGACAATGCTGCTTTGATTCTTCCTTTTTTCTTTTGGTGTAATAACCTACTGCAGTCTATTTTCCAGCACATGAGACCTCAGTAAAGTACAACCAGCAGGAGCAGGCGGCAGGACCACAGTCTCCAGGCATAGGTCTGGGAAGTCAGGAAATCACTTTTTTTTTGGCCTCTTTTTCAGTCAAACCGCTGATATTCAGTGTACCTACCTGTTAATGGGGGTTGTGACACTCACCTGCATCCCTGCAACAGCAGCCATGGACCCGGCAGAGAAAAGAAGCGTTAATGCAGCCACGTCTCTGCTGTTAAATCCTTGCTGGGGAGTGGGAAGGGAGTCACAGCTCTTTGTGTGCATATGCTAAAAGCGTGGGGATTAGTGCAGAGCAGATTAGCGAGGACTTGCTCCATTGCTGCCCCTTCCTTCCCCCCCTCTCTTACCCAGAAAGTTTTCTGGAGCAGCTAAATATGTACCTGCCGTTTCCAAGGTAGAGCTCGCTGCGTGGCAGAGCTGTAATTGGCGACTCAGGGAAATTACAGCCACGGATTCTGGCATTTGGATCCTCCTGGCTGGCATAATAATTTCTCCCTAGGTAGCTGGTATTTAACTTGTCTTATCTGCTCCTGATAGTTGTAATTACAGTGCCCGCTAATTTCACTGTAATATTGCAGCCACTGGAAGGATGGTTGGAGAAAGGTCAGGGGGTTGCAGGAGGGCTCCTTTCTCCCCAGCCCACTGCACCAGTGAGGCTGCCAAAATGCAGACTCTGAGCCTGTGGAGCTGCCACCCACTGTCCCTGGCTCTGCCCCTTCCCACCTTGGTGGGGCTGGAGCAGCCTCACAACCCCCACCATGCTGTTGTCCTTGTTGGCATCAGGGAAGGACGTGCCTGAGAGAGGTTTGAGTCCTGGTGTCCTTTGCTATGTGAGTGTTGGTCGCCAGCTCATGTCAGGGCTGGCTGGTTTGTGTGAGGTCACTGCTTGGCTTGTGCAGTGAGAGGTTGGTTGTCACTGATATTGGTTGTTTCTGGGCTGGTTGTCCCCGAGGTTTGTATTCCTTGAAGTTTGTTGTCCCTGAGGCTGGTTGTCCCTGAGGTTGGTTGTTCCTGGTATTCATTTTCCCTGAGGTTGGTTGTCCCTGAGGTTGGTTGTTCCTGGTATTCATTTTCCCTGAGGTTGGTTGTCCCTGAGGTTGGTGTTTCCTGTGGTTCATTGTCCCTGCAGTTGGTTGTCCCCATGGCTGGTTGTTTCTGGGTCTAGTTGTGCCTGAAGCTGGTGTTCCCTGAAATTCGTTGTCCCCAGCACTGGTTGTCCCTGCTCCTAGAGCACAGTCCTGCTGTGCAAGGGGAAATTCGAGTTTATCTTTGAGGAGATGCAGGGCTGGGGAATTCACCTTCAGCCAGCAAGGCTCTGGCTGCTGCCTGTGCCAAGGCCTCTCCTGCTGAGGCAGCACTAGGCAGGTTTTACGTGGGTGCAGGGCCGGACTCTGTGTCAGAGAGCTGGGGAGTCCTGCTGACACATGTTGGAACCACAACACCTGGGGCTTGCTTCAGAAACTGCTGGTTTTGAGAGCACAGCGAGCTGCTGGGGCTCTGCAGAGGGAGGAGGAGACCCTCACTGTCACCTCTCCCAGGGCCAGGCTTCAAGCCCTGGGGAGGTCCTCTTGTCTAGCAAAAAAAAAACCCCAAACCACCCCCACACACTAAGTTTTTAAGCTCCACTAGGCAGAAATAGTTCCAAGTGGTGATATTTACCTCCTGGGGATGAGACTGAACTGTTGGTAATCCTTGCACTATAGGGTACAGAGATCTTTTTGCAAGGATAATAAACTCCCTGGTAATAGCTGTCCTTCCCCTGGATCACACACACTCCTCCAGGAGCTCAGGGCTTTGTTTCTGGAACAGGATTAGGTGTTAACGCTGCAAAACGAAACGGGGGCACAGTGGCTGTCTTTCACATTCCCGCTTTCCAAAGAGTTTCTCTGTTCCCTTGACTGCTCTCACAGTTTGCCTCCTCCTTGCATTCCTCAGCCCTAAACCACGGATGCTTTTTACAACAGCTGGACATATTGTTTTAAGTGATAATCTTCAGATACTGTAGCCTAGCAGACAGTTAATAAGAAATATCTGATTCGGTGACTATCACTTCTTCCTCTGTCCTTGTGAGCAGCCTTTGAGGGTTAGGATGTGCTGGTTTTTCTTCCTTTTTTTTTTTTTTAATGAGAAAAATAATTTCCCCACAGCCCCTGTCAACAATTTTTAGCCTGTAATGGGTTGTTTACTGCAGGTTGGATTTGATATGTAGGTCTTGTCTTTCCTGACAGAACCCTTCAAGGTCGGCTCTTCAGTGCAAAACACTCACATTTTATATTTCTGTTTTCCTATGAATATTTCCCAAGATTTGCTTAAAATGAGTTGTTTCCATGACTATGCTCACTTGACGGACTTGTTCCTTGGGATACAAATGGGTCTCCAAGTCTGTTTCTCTGTGGAGGGGGAGGATAATGAGAACAACATCTGTTGTGGTGTAAGCTGTAAATTTAAGATATTTTTTCTCATCCTGTAAAAGATCAGCAAATTGTGCTGATGAGGTACTTTTGTGCCATCTCCAGTGCTGGTGTGTTCAGAGTGGGGACGCTTGAGGACACATCATACAATTTGCTTTTTCATCTCTTGGTGTGCCAAGGCTTGTGTGTGGTGTTGCCTCCAGGCTGGAGCTGGAGGGAAGAATAATGGGAGTCCAGAAGGGAGAAAGTGAAAGAAAAGATGGGAAAGGGGAAAGGAAAATATCAGGTGGAACAAGGGAGTGGGTAGAGGGGAAATCAGAGTGTTGAAAAGGGTGCACCAAAGGAAAATCCACGACTGGTAACTCCCAGTGTGTTCAGTGCTGTGGGATGGGCTCCTAAATTAGAGCCCAGCAGCCTGCACAGAAATGTGGGGGGGGTTTGGCTTCAGCCAGCTGATACCTGAGTTTCAGGACCAGTTCCAGTGGGATAGTGCATCCCCTCACCTCTGTATGTGTGCATGTGTGTGTATATATAGATATATTTATATAAAAATCTAACAAATTTCTAACCCATATAAATCCAATTACCCATGTTTTGCCTGCAGGGAGCGAGGGAGATTAATGTTTGGTATTTTGGCAGGAATGTAAAAAGAAATAGGTGGTAATAACAATGAAGGCTCATAAAAAGGAACCGATAGTCGTGTCTGCTCCCGGAACCCAGCTGTAATTCTCCTGGGGATTTGTCAGCAGAGTGCCCTGCTCCCATGGAGGGGCAGGAAAGAGCCAGGAGTGCTTCCTGGGCACTTGAGCATCCATCCTGCCAGTGAAGGTTCCATGAATGTGAGAATAATAGAGGCTGATAAAGAGAAATGGTTCATGCTCCCAGGGCACCTTCTTGTGCCAGATCCTGCTCTGTGTTGGGGCTTGTAGGAGCCATGGCAGCCTGCTGCTCTTGCCCCTGCTTCACTGAGAGGAGAGTCCCAGGAGAGGAGGAGGAATATGGAAGGATAGGAAGGAGCCGAGCTCTTTCCCACCCTCTGTGATGAGTCCGTGGTGGTGCTGGTCCCTGCAGGTCTGGCTTGGAGTGACATAGCCTGGAGAGCTTCAGGCAGGAGTTGGCAGTGCCAGAATTGTGCTCTCATCAGTTTTTCTCCACTCGGAACCCTTTCCTGCAGTGTCTCTTCCTTTCCCTAGCACAAACCCAGGCACATGAGATGCTTTCTCCTGCAGCTCTTGCTCATGGGACAGTAGCTTTGTTGGAGGATGAGGAGTCACTGCAAGGCTGTTCTCATCCCATTATGTCACTGCTTGGCCTCATCCCCTCGTGCCCATGGCCTGTCCTGTGTTGTGCCTGCTGTCAGGAGGGTGCTGTGACAGAGTGCTATGGAGTCACGGCTTTCTCTGCATGCTGCTCACTGGGTGTGTGCCCTGGGCTTGCTGTGGGGGCATTGCTGGCAGGTCATGGTTGGCCATCCTGATGGATTGATCCTGCCTGGAAACTGTGGGTGTTTTTTATCCCAGCTGCATCACAGTGGTGGAAGCATCTCCACTGACAGGCTGCTACTGACACCTCAAATGCTGGAGGTGCCTACCAGGCATCTTCATTCCCTCAGCTTCAACATTTGGGAGCCAGTCACTCATCATTCTCCCCTGACACCCTCCCTCTGGTGCCTGGGTGAGCTTCCCTCTGCTCCCTCTCTCCCCTGTGTCATGGGTGGCACCTGTGCTGTGCCTGAGCTGCCACCCGTGGTCATGTATTAATCATGGTTCAGATATTGTGTCCCTACAGCGGGTTCTGCCTTCTCTGCAGGCTTTGCATCAGGCTCCTTGGTCTCCGTTTATTACCACCACCAGTTTTATAACCCACTTTATCAGATGACTTTTTTTTTTTCCTTTCTTAAAGAGCATAACCCGTGAGCAACTCATCATTTCTGAGAGAGGGAGAGTGCCGTTAGCGGGAGAGCAAGGGCTCCATGCTCACACCTGAAATGAAGAGCCTCCTCTGCCGTGGTGTTGCATTTAATTCAATCAAGGCAGTTAAAGCTGAGATTTAAAGTCCTTTGTGTGATCACAGGAGTTGCTCTGATGCGGCAGCAGGTAGAAGGAAGGACTGAGCCCATTTCTGAGGAGACTTGGAGTAACTGTTGGAAGCAGCCAGGCCCGGGGCTGACTGCAGCAGCAGCCACGGTGGGAAGCTGTTAGTATTCACAGCACGTGCCACCTCCATCTCTGTCACCCTCCCTGCTCCTGCTCCTTATCCCCATATATTCCTTTAAGTAGAATTGATTAGTTTGCCTTTTTTTTTTCTTTTTTTTTTTTTTTTTAACTGGGGGGAGGGCTGTTTTTAATTAATATTCTTAACTGTATGATAATTGCACTGACTGGTCCCATCGCTGTCTGAGTCACCCTCTCCTCCCTTGTTCTTGCGAGAAGGCTCTTTGGACTTAATTAAAGTTAGGGATCCAGGGCTAGTGGGAACAGCAGGAGTCTTGCAGGGTTTTTGATGAAATGATTGCTGTGGGGGAAGCGGCTATTTTCTACCCAGAGCCATAGATTGTGATGCTGAGACAGTGTTACGACCGTCTGGTTTGACCACCTGCTTCTCACAGGCTGCTGCATTTCATCCTGCATTTCCCACTGTGTGTCCACAAACCCCTCCTGGACACCCCAGCCCTTGTTTCGGGGTGAGAGGAGCCAAATTTCACAGTGTTGCCCCTGCTTAGAGATATTCCCTCCTTGAGGGAGTGTGTCTTGGAGCAACACTGTCTGAGATCCCCCGTGCCTGTCACCACTGGGGTGTTGCAGGTCGTGGTGGGGAATTCTGGATGGATAACAGCTGTGTGGACCCAGCAGATCTTTTTCATCTCTGGTTTCAGTGCTGGAGCTCGCAGACAGCGCTGCCACCAGACCTCAAATGCAGCCCAAGCAAGAGCTTAACAAGCTCCGAGAGCTGTCCAGAAAGCTATCCTGACACCAAGTGACAGACTCTCAATTGATATCCTCTGGAGACTTTAAACTCACTTCTGCAAGGTTTCCAAAGCTGGTTTTGTCTCATACCTGAAGAATCCTTTATCTACTACAACGCCTCCCCTGCTTCGTCTCATTGCTCTTGACGTTTCTTTGTTGCCTGCTGCAGCTCGGGTAAACTCCACTGCAAAACTATTTAAGAGGGGTTTCTCTCAGCCTTTGCTCAGCTCTGTTGCTGGAGTTCTGGTATAAATTGCCTGGGCTGATGCTGTTCCTGCTTGGCTCTGCAGGGAAGTGGCTGGAGTGATGTCAGGACCTCTGCTGCTCATCCCAGAGGGCAGGGAATGCTCCAGACCCCTGGGGAAGGGCAAATATAGTGGTTGGTGCAGAAAAGGGAGAGAAACTATTGCAGGAGATTGCTCACCTTCTATCCTGGCAAAGCTCTGGAGCAAACAAGCAAAATCATTTGTAATCAGCTAGAATGGACAAGAAGTGGTGCCACAGCCAGCAGAGATTTGTCAAGGAGAAATTGTGTCAGATGAACTGAATCTTGTCTGTACCATGGAGTAAGGAGCTGGTGGGCAGGGGAGAAGCAGGAGGTGCCTGATGGTGACCCAGGCAAGGCTGAAGCTGCTGCCCTGTGGGCAGGTGGGAAACCTGAGGTGAGAATCACTGTCTGGGATGGCTGTAGGGAAGCAGGCTGAGAGCTGTAAGGTGCTTCCCTGCTTCTGAGATCCAGGCCAGTCTAAAATCCTTTCCCAGCTGGTAGGAAAAATCACCTTTGCAGTAGTTTCAGGCTGCAGCTGGCTGGTAATGTCCTGCTGGATGGCACAGAGGGCTTGGGGAGCTGGCTTTATGTCCTGAATATGCCTGTGAAGGAGTGTGCCCATTCATAGCATCATTGTGCTGCAGGACTGGCACTTTGGGATGCCAACAGGGACTCTGGAGGTTTCTGAAATAGAGATGTGGAGTTGCTGATGTCTCATTCTAGACCCTATCCTATGGTGCCTCAAGTGGGAAGATGCAGGATGGAGTGTATTGATTTTCCTTCCATGCAATGGGGTTTTCTAGCCTGCTGCAGGATGAGTGCTGGCCTCATCCAGCTCCAGCACCCATCACAGAGCCAGCCAGCCCTGGACCCCTCCCCCAGCCATGTCAGATCCACTGTGTACAAGACAAGCTTCTAAGAGGCAGCTGGGGCCTGCCCAGATGCTATAACTGAGGTTGGACACTCCCAGGGGTGCAGTTGAGGCATTTTCCTTGATTTTGCTTTTATTGCCTGGTAAATCAGCGACGGGGCCAGCCCATCTGTGGGAAGCAGCTCCTTGCACTGAAAGGTGTTCTCCCTGCTCCATCACTCTCCCAGCCCACCTTCCCAAGCTGGGAGCCACCCAGGGTGGCCAAAACCAGATGGTCTTGGCCTCGGGCTCCTTCTGGGAAGAAGCCTTGACATCTGCTCAGCCTCGCTCTCCGAATCCCGTGCTTTGTCCTGTGATTGCTGAGCTTGCAGCAGTTTTCAAGACTGATGCTGCACTTAGCAGGATGCTGCCAAACCTGAGGAGTCCAGCAGGTTCTTTCCCTTCAGAAGCCATTTATCTTTTCCCTTTCAGATGCTGGGCTTCTGTCTCTCATCTCTGGTTTTATCTCTTCTTACGTGGGAAGGAGTTCAGCCTTCCCAGCCCTCCCAAATCACTGTTGCTGGCCGTGGGGTCAGACCACATTCTGGGGAGGACAGGCAGCTCTGGGGGCAGCTGCCCCACCTTGGGTGAGAGGGTAGCAGGGCTCTATTGATTCCTTTCCTGTTATTAATTAGGGAATTTTGCTCCCAACTTCAGCTTCTTGTGTGTGTCTCTTCCAGTTGGATGAGGCTGTCCTGTGGGCTGGTAGGATTCCAGAAGGTGCTGGGCTGGGGTTTGAAAGTTGTATTCCAGCAGGGAATTGACAACTTGTCTTTCTTTTGGGGAGGTTTGCATGGGTTGAGAGATAGGCTGAGATGCAAAATGTCAGAGAGGAAGTTTAGGAGCACTTTGGGCTCTGCCACCGCCTCTTGCTTGACCTCACTTCACCTGAGGCTCTGAATTTCCTGATTTTTTGTTCCTTTGAGGGACTCTGAACCTTGCATGCTGCCAAACACTTTGGATGCTCCTTTCCAAAAGTTTCCTATGGGAACAACATTCTTTCTCATTAAACACTAACTTAATAGAACAGGAGAATGCTGTGTGATGTATATTAAACTTTTAACAACAGTGTGTATCTATTACCTTGCTGCTCAATCTTTATATGCCTTAAATAATCAATTGATATTTAATTAGCATACAGTACTATTATTGCCCTCCTAAATCTATAATGATAAACCAAGTTACAAGTTATTGGACGTTAATTACTATCTGATGATTAGAAACAGCAAGACATTTACCAGCCTCATCCCAGATATAATCCAGCGTGTCCGTGCACACTGCTGAGCCGAGCCACGCTCCCTGTCTCTTAATAATCAATGGCTGTTCAACATGCAATATTTGTCTAATTAGCACTAAATTAAATCCTCATTGACAACACTTCAGGGTAAGAGATCTGCATCGAATATGATGGATTAGACACGGAAGGGCTGTTATTGTAAGCAGGA
This sequence comes from Chaetops frenatus, assembly GCA_013400775.1. Lineage (NCBI taxonomy): Eukaryota > Metazoa > Chordata > Aves > Passeriformes > Picathartidae > Chaetops > Chaetops frenatus. Next base: position 190,631 of record VZTR01021625.1, on the reverse strand, counting down.
GATATGCATGTCACTTGCTTTGCTTGTCATGGCTGGCACATGGCTCCCTGTGACTGTCAGCCTGCTCCTGGGGGGACGGTGATGGAGCAGTGCCTGGATGTTGGATTGACAGTCCTGGAGACCCTGGGTCTCTCTTTAATCGAGCTGTAGACATGAGCAGCTCTTCCCAGCACCCTCCTCTTCTTCCAGTCTGCTCTCACCCATGGATGTACAAGTGCCTCCACCAGCAGAGTGGGTTTGGGTGGGAGCAGGGCTTTCTGTGCCAGGGCTATCTGTGCAGGCAAAGGACAGATCAGCTGCCATGGGCAAATGTTTCTTCTGCATTTGGTGCTTCCAGCAAACTTTTTTGGGAATTTGTGTAGCATCTGTTTGGGCAGTGAGGGTCAGGGAGATCAGAGAATCCCAGAATGGTTTGGGTTGGAAGGGACCTTAAAGCTCATCTCACATTCCATGGGCAGGGACACCTTCCACTATCCCAGCTTGCTCCAGCCTGGCCTTGGACACTTCCAGGGATGGGACATCCCCAACACAAGATATTGGCAGCCACGAGTCTGAGCTCACGTCAGGGGGAATTCAGAGAGCTGTGGGGGTGAAAGCGGCCTCGAATCCCGGCGTTGCAGGGAGGAGCTCCCTCGGGAGCTGCCGCCTCGCACAGGCAGCCCCGCGCCGCAGTTCGTCAGCATCCCTGGAAGCTGCTTTGCGAGAGCAGCGGGAAGGATTGCACAGCCGCCGGCTCCTTGCGAGACTCAGCCTGTCCTTCACACTCAGCGTGGATGTAATTAACTGAGCTGATGGGATGTTATGCCAACAGGAAAGCAGAAAACACCAGAAAATGAGTCAGGAGCAATAGCGGGGCTGTTCAGCGTGGAGAGGCGGGAAGTGGCAGCCAGGCGTGCGGCTCGGCTCGTGCTCCCCACGACAGGAGCAGGAGCAGGAGCACCATCACCATCCTGCAGCCTCCCTGCCTCCCACTGAGGGCAGGGTCTGGCTCTGGAGAAGAGCAGTGCAGCACAGAGAGCCTCCCTCAGCATCTGCCGTGGCTTTGCTGTAGCTTTCAGGGGAGATGCAGTCCCTGGGAGGTGTTTCTCTCCCTGGATGTCTGATGGATGTGTAACTTCCGCTCTCAGTTCCCTCCTTTCAATCCTTTGGGAAGAATCACTATCCTTGCTGTGTCAGGGATGTTTCTCAGCACTGGTTTTCTTGTCTCTTCAGGGTTTCACGGGTGGTGAAACCTCCTGAAGCATGAACAGAACTTGGGCCCCTCACAGGTCTCTCTCTGCCCCCAAAAAGTGCAGAACTCAACGGGCTGGGAGGTCTCCTGCACTCGGTGGGAGCTGGGATGAGAAAGAGGAAAAATTAAAAAAAAATATTTCCAATTAGCAATTGAAATTGTTCTTAAAAGAATTTGCCTATTCTGCAAGGAATGTTTAGTAATTGATAGCAATTTCTAGCAATTAAATACAAATTAATTCATGCTACCAATAAGCAGTTTATTTATGGCTCTGTATTTATGGGCACTCCCTCTCCTTAAACTATCATCGTTGCTTTTGATAAGTAATTAGAGTTCACTGAATAATTTCCCAATGTAGGTATGAATTTTAAGTAATTTTTAATACCGTGCAAGTGTTTCATTGTATTGCTGAGTGAGGGATTATCATTATTTATATTGTAGTAGGGCCTGGAGGCTGGGACAGGCACTGTGTGAGTGTATAACACAGAGGCAGTCCCTGCCCAGAACAGCTTGCAGGGAGTTTTATGTCAGCAGCAGGATCATGAACGTGCTTTTCCAAGAAACAAAAGTTATTTGGAGTTGTTTGCACCTGAGTACAGCACAGGCTGCAAACGTGTTTCTCCTTCCTCTTGTTTAGGGGGAAATAGTAGTTCCTTACTAGTGATAGTAATGGTTAATCATTCCAAAGAGGAGGGGCAAAGTCCAGACAACGAGGGGGTGAACAAAACCCACATATTTTTGTTAGTTAAATTATAGATTATTTGAGCAACTTGGGATACTGGAAGGTCTTGTTTGAACCCCATGGCAGGGGTTGCAACAAGAGGAGCTTATCCTTCTGGGATTTTATCTTTTGAAATGCCTTTTATTTGCTTTGTGGCCTCTCTAAGATGATCTCAGACCATGGTTGCAAACTTTTAATCATGTTCCTACAGCTCCATATATGCACTTCAGCTCTGTACAAGGTGAGATCTTCATGCAATGCTATTTCCAAGACTTGCAGATTTGAGAGGAAAGGGAAAAGCAAAAAGTGGGTGGCAGCTGACAGTGTGACACCAGACATGGAAGAGAGCTCTGGCCAGAGGAGTTGGTTTGGGGAAAGCTGTGTGTCCCAAGTGCCTTTCATCAGGTGTGATTCCCCTCCAAGCATCCAATGGATGCTCAGTGGGGCAGGACTCGTCAGGGATGGTGTGGGAGGGAGAGATGTCTTCTGGTGCCTGATTTACAGATGGGGAAGTCATCTTACAAATGCTGGAAGCAGGAGTTGGCCAGGCTGGAGGGAAGAGCTAATTAAAGCACTTGGTGGCAGTATCCATGTGAGGAGGATCCTGGAGAAAGGGAGAAAGCCAAGCCCGGAGAGCAGGCACTGCATTCAGAAGTGAGCCTGGGAGCTGGCAGCAGCGTCTGGGCTTGCAATGCCAGGCAGGAGTGCACTCCAAAGCACAGACTTTGTGCCCTAAATACCTTTCAGGGGTCCTGAGGCGAGTGTTACTTTTATGGAGAGTTAAACTTGAGCTTGGGAACCTTGGAGAATTAAATATCCCACAGTGTTAATGTGTGGGGGCAGCTTTGGGATTTACCACATGCACTTGTGCTGTAGCTGATGGGCCTGTGGGCTGTTTGGAACTTTGAGGCTGCTTGGATCCTTTGGAGCATCACAGAGGTGCCCGACCCCATTGCTGCTCCTGTCCCCTTTGTCACCTGTGGGTAGCAGGGTCAGCCCCCACCTCTGATTCAAAGCCTGTGCTGATCCTGCCTGTGGCAGCACAGCCTGTTCTGGCTCATTTCTGCCTTCATTACTGAGCTTGATTAAACGGTACTTGTACAGCCAAGGGTTGGGAAAACACACAAAGGGACTTTTCTACTCATCTGAGGCACTTGGATACTGTGGAGACAGATGCTGAAGGGAGAGGGAGACGTGGTTTGACATTGCAGTCACAGTAATGAGATGGAAGCCATTAGGGCAGTGTCCTTCTGGGATCCAGGTGCCTCCAAGGGAGGGAGAGGGTTCAGACAGAGCCCCAGGACCTGGAAGAAGCTCCCTCTGAAGAAGAAAAGAGTGAACTGGGGAGTTGTCCTGTCCGAGGGACAAGGTTCTCTGGCTTTTGCAGAGGGTGTGGTTGGGAGAAAATGATGGTGAGGCTCTTTTGGCCTCAGGTTCTCATGTCTGTATCTTGTTTTATAGAGTCTCTGTGTACAGCCAGCGATGTTATTGACACTGTTGGAGCACACAGAGCTGCATTTAACCAGCACCTCTGGGCTGCACAGCTGCTATAGCATCACAGGACATAAACGGAGCATGGGGTGATGCTAAGAAAGGAGATGACTCCTGTCACCTCTCCGTGATTCCCAAAGCAAGATGTGGATCAGATTAAGCTTGTCTCTGGGGGCTGGGAAAGGCTGTAGCAGAGGGTGGCAACTCTTATTACAGGGCAGCAGTGGATGAGTTTGGCAAGTCCTGAGGGTGCCAGGTCTGGGACAGTCCATAGGGTCTGCCCTGAGTGCTGGTGTGAGGCAGATAGCTCAGCAAAGACAGGCCTGGGAGTGACTTCTGAAGATGAGGAGCAACTTCAAAGCAGCAGGCTCATGGTCTTGAACTCCTGCTCTGGTCAGTCTTCCCTTAGAGTTACCAGCCCAATTATTTTTGTGCTTTCCTTCCCATGCTGGAGGAGTGTGGAGCTTTCCTCCCTGCCCATCTGCAAACCTCATTGTGTGCTTCATTTAAACATTTTCCTTTTACCCATTCCCTGCTGCTGCAAGAGTCTGGGGCACGATGGTGGCTTTCATCCCCCCTTCCCTGTGATGATTCAAAGCTGGTGGCTTTTGGCCTCTGCACTACGGGTCTCTGGTTTGTTATAAGCTGTTGTGAGGTGGTTCGTGGTGCTCTGGTCTGCAGAGCAGAGGTGCTGGGGACTCTTCTGAGTTAATGAACTGCCAGATTGCAAAGGATGACACTCAGTGACACCCCGGGTCTCTTTGGGACATGTGTGCCACCCCCTGCTCTCACCCTGTGATCTGAGTATGCTGGCACCGGGCTCGTGTCTGGACTCAGAGCTTTGAGGAGATGGTCGAGGCTTTTAATTGTGGGCTCTGATGGCCCCGCTCTCCCTTCCAGCAGCTCTGAGAGCTCATGTGATTAACTCCACATCCCCAGCGCTGCTGCCTCTGTGAAGCTTCAGGACCCTGTCAGTGCTTCTGGCTGCTGCAGTGCCCTGTGAGTCCCCAGACAGGGGTCAGCTGCTGTCAGAGGAGCTCAAAGGCTCCAGGTTGGAGAGGCAGGGGCCGTTCCCCACCTTTGGATTGAGGACTGAAGCACCTGCAGACTCCCAGGGGTGTACACAGGGTTTAGGCTCTCAGCAGCCACACGGCCACTGAATGTTTGTGCTCAGCTCAGCAGGGCAGGGCTGTGGTAGGTGCCAAAATCACCGTGTGATGAGAGAAATGACCGTGATGGCTTTGGTGAGGATAATGCCCTCGTGGGAGGTGGGTGGAGGGAAGGAGCTGAGCCATTCTAATCCCTTCTGGAATGATCACGGTTAAACTCCCGCAGCAGGATTGCTCACCAGTGATTCATCAGCCTGAGCATTAGGGCGGTTCTTCCTTGCTGTCTGCAGAAATAACACTTGGGAACAGGGGAGGGGATGTGTCACCCCCCAGGGAGATTTGAGTGGCTCTGGAGTGTCACTACGTGGATAACCGACCGAAGCTGGGGGGTTGAGAGGAGATTTGCAGACTGGAGGCAGAGGTGCTGCTGGCACAGTGACTCTCCGATGTCTCACTGACCATGTGTGGACAAGGGATGCTCCAGCCCTCGGTGGATATTTAGGTTTGGGGTGCAGAGGTGCCTGTCTATGTCTGAAATGAGAATTTGCATTTTAGAGCAGGGAGCTTGAACCTTCTCCTGTTGCTCGACCACAAGCAGCACATGAACCATACAAAACCCAGACAGAATTTGGCAGGTCAAAGCCTCCCTGCCTTTATTGCCTCTTCCTGACAGCAGCCTGACCCTCCGCCAAATAACAATTCCACACACGGAGCCGGTTAAAAACATCAATTAGCTCTAAAACAATTATTATTTTTTTTTTAAATGCCATTTTATATATGCAATAATACAACACAATAATCCTGGGTTATTTAACAGAGCATTTACCATGAAAACAGTCATTACTCTTTAAACGCTGCTGACTGTACAAGCCTCTTAACATTAAACGGCAAGTGAGGCAGAAGTCTTGCCATCAGAAATGCCACATTCTCCTGAATATATTAAAAACACTGGCTCTGGGAAACTCGCTGTCTGAGTGGCTTTTCCCATGCTAGGAAAGCTCTTGAGATGCTGGGGCAGTCCATGGAGCATGTGAGTATGGTCCAAATTTTGGTTGGTTTAGGTGTGGGCGTGTGTTGGAGGGGATTAGATGGGTTCAACCCGAATTTACTACAGCCCCATGCCTTCTGTGCCCCCATTCCTCTCCTTTTCAGCCTCAATTGCACCAGGGCAGGTTCATGTTGGACATCAGAAGGATTTTTTTTTCACAGAAAGGGTTGTTAGACATTGGAATGGGGTGCTCAGGGAGGTGGTGGAGTCCCCATCCCTGGAGGTGCTCAGGGAAGGACTGGACGTGGCACTCAGTGCTCTGGGCTGCGTGACAAGGTGGGGATTGGTCACAGGTTGGACTCAACCTGAGAGGTCTTTTCCAGTCTAAGTTCTGTGGTCCTGCACCATCCTCATCTCCAGGGGCAGCAGCCAGATTTGTTATCCAGCCTAAACTCAGTGGATTTGGCAGGTTTAATAGTCTCAGTAGGACCTATCATAATGCACTGATAAAGATGTTTTTTGCTGCTAAGTCAATAACGAATTTAGTAGTAAATTCTGTGTTTTCCCCCTTTTGAGGTTCAAGGGAATTGTGCTGGATGTGTATCATTTGCTTGTTTATTAGACCTCTTCTAGCTACCTGGCACGAGCCCGAGGGAGCAGATGGAAATACCATTCTCAGGCTACCAAAAGCCTTTGGTTTAAGCAAAATAGTTGTGTTTAAAGATTAATTTAAGACACTTTAAAAATTGAGCAGGCCATTCATTTTTAATATTGATTGATATTATTATTAAAGATTCAGCTGCAACTCTTCTCACCAGGACCTCTCTTGGCGCGCAGACAGCGCGTTTGTCTGTGAGGGACGTGGCTTAGTTATTTTTAATCTTTGATACTTGTTCTTGTGAAATTTATGGGAAGCATCGTCTCGTGTCTGGCACATCAGAGCATCCCAGGCGGGAGCTGGGAGGGCCTGGGGAGGAGGTGAAGTTGGATTAATGGCTGGTGGGGGTTGGAGCCTGTGTCTCTGCTGGATGAAGGGAAGAGCTTGGTACATCTTATTCCAGCAGCATCAGAGGACTGGGAGGAAATCTTCCATTAAACTACAACGAGCCATGGTACAGTAAATGCTGGGGACCTGAATAGGCAGAAAATAAAATCTGCCCAAACAGTTGGGATGTTTGGTTGTGCTTCTTGCAAACCTCCTGTAGTTGTTTTTCTTTTATTAAACATTTTTTCAAAGTCGAAGTGGAAATGAGATACTGGCAGAGTGCCCAAGCCTGGGTGCCTCCTTTGCATTGGCATCCTTTGATAGTGTTTTGTTGGCAAACTGGTGACACAAGGCAGGCACTCCAGCCCTGGAGGAGCTGAGTTTGATCTTGAGGAATAATTCGCCAAATTGCATTTATTTCATAGGCGTGAAAGGTCACAAAGTGAAGGGAAACAAGAACTGTATTCAATTAGACAATTTGATCAAAATAAATCTGTCAAGATGGCATTCCTGCTGAGGAATCAATTGACTTGGAAAATGAAGGCAGCTGCTGCTGCTGCTGCTGCCATTATTGTTGTTATTATTATTATTATTATTATTTTAAATTAGCTTCAGTACCTGCCACGAGTACCTGAGGCGGAGTGCCCGAGTAGCTCACATCATCTATCACTCTTATTAGATATTAATACATCCTCCTCCACCTTGCATTTAGTGTCCTGTTAATGGTCAAGTAGCCCCAGCGTGCTTCCTGGGGGGCTGATTGGAATGATTAGGAATGAGAAGGGATGGTGAGGCTGTTTTGTTTTGCTTTGTTTTGTTTTTTTTCTTCCCAGCCAGAAGGTTCAGGGAATGTAAAACCTGGTGAGATGGAGAACAAGCAAGGACACACACAGCTGGTGTGCTTGGTCACACATGGTTCTTGGTGGCTCTAAATCAACCTCAGTAATATCCCTGCATGTTCCTTTTTGTTGCAGCAGAGAAACACCCAAATAATTGAATTTATGGCTGGGGATTGGTAGGAAAGGGGTTTTTCTCCCCATGTTGATGCTGCTCCTGCTTCTCTGGGTGTGCTGGCTCTGACTGGCTTGGTGGCACTGGGGTTGTCCCCACGCCTTGCTGGGCAAAGGAGTTTGCCAAGAGGTGCTACAGGAGGATGGGGTAGAGGGACATGATCCATCAAGTTGGAAGCTGAGGAGAGGCTGAAGAGGGCAAAAGCTAGCATGAGATGTTCCCTTAGGGAATAAATTATTTTGCAGAGGAAGAAATCCTCCTGTTGGAGAGAACTTGAAGCATCCGCAGTCCTCTCCATCATCTGATCTATTTAAAACTTGACTTGATAGAGCACTGGAGAATTACAGCAAAGCAACAGGCCTGCCCCAGCTGGATGAGAGCCGGGAGAACTCTGACAGATCCTTTCCAGCTTTGGCGCTTCCCTTTTTGCTGCTGTCAGCCCTTGGCGGCTGATCCAGCATCGCCTCCCGGGGATGTCCCGTCCTTGAACATCTGATCCACATCGTGCCACACAGGGAAATCAGATGTGAACATTCCTAGGGCTGGCAGGTAGCAGAAGTGTCTCGGAGTGTCTGGGCTGCCTGTGATGGGAAAGGTGATGAGAGAAGTTTCCTTCATCTTTTACCAGCTGGGGTGTTTCCCTTTGTATCAGGCAGCCTTAGAAAGCCCACAGGAAAGAAAGAAAAGGCACCAAGCTCCTTTAAAGACAGATTTTATCACAGCAATGGGTTGTTCTGCTTGCCAACTGCCTTCAGCTTGGTGTAGCTCATCAAAGAGCCTCTTCTCATGCCTTGGGCAGCTCTGCCTGGATACAGCTTGTGGCCAGGAGGCTTTGCCCCAGGTGGGTCACCTGAATTGGCACCAGATTCTCCTCTCTGTCTCAGAAGGTGGCTGAAGTGTTAGCAGTAGGTGGCAGAGAGAGAAACAGGGTCCTCCTGGACATCTGGTACTTGGGTTTGGTGCTGACACCATATCCCAGATGGGTTTTGTGGATGTGACCTCATTCTTCTTCCTTAAATAACAGAATAATTTCTGTTGGAAAAGCCCTCTAAAATCATCAAGTTCAACTATCTCCCAGCACTGCCAAACCTGCCACTAATTGATGTCCCCAAGGGCCACATCTGCACATCTTTTAAATCCTGCCACTGCCCTGGGCAGCCTGTGCTAGTGCTTGAAAACCCTTTCCATGAAGAACTCATTTCCAATATCCAACCTACACCTCCCCTGCTGGAACCCGAGGCCATTTTCTCTTGTTTTGGTCCTGCTGCCCTGGTCCTCCCTGGCCTTCAGACCCTTGCTCTGTGCATTGGAACTGGTGTAACTGTGCCCACCTTGAGACTCTGGGGCAGGGGCCGTGCATTGGGAGCCAGGCTGAGGATGCACTTCCCTTTGCACACCTGTGTGTGCGGGTGATCCAGCTGGGATCGCGCGGGGGCAGCGTGGCGGGAGAGGGACTTCAGCTATTGCCTCCTCCTCCTATTGCTTGAATTTTTATTGACTGGTGATGACAAACTGGTTTATGGACAGATCTTTTATACCCGCTAGGACTCGGCAGTTATTTTTGAGATGATGCTTTGCCTCAGAATCTTCCTTCCTTCATCCTTCATAAATCTTGAGCGAGGTTGCTGCATTCAGACCAAGCTTAATATTCTTCTTGCAGATCTCTGCACCAAAATGGCTGTATCCAAGCAGGGAGGGGTTGGCAGATTCCTCTCCACCCCTGTGCTCTGCTCTAAGGCCACCTCAGTGTTATGGTCTGTAAAAGGGTGTGGGATCCTTGGCGGGGCAGGATGGTGCTGCCTTGGGGGTGTTTGTGTGAGGATCCAGGGCATGGATATGAACCTCTTCTCTTCCCATCAGGGTGTAGGTTGTGAGGAACAGTTGGAGTCTGGAGGTGGTGGTAGTTCCTAGGGAAGAACAATGAGGGCAGCAATGGGAATAAAAGAATAAGGAAGGGATAGAAAGACTTGTTTTGCAGCTGTGTTGCTGTTGTGGGCTTTTTTCAAGTGAAAAGCAGAGGAGGAGTCCAGCCCCCTCATTTCACCTCTCATTCACTAATGCCTTTGGTTGGAATGGACAGATCCCATTCACTTGGCCTTTCTCCTCTCCTCATTAACTCCAATGACCTTGTGGCTGTGGCAAGAGCAAAGCATTTATCCCAACAAAAGGATTATCAAAATAAATAACCAGAGTTTTCGGAAAGGTCATGTCCCTCGCAAGCCCAGGCTGAGGAAAATCCTCTGTGTTCAGCTGAGTTTGGACTGGCTTTTCTTCCCAGTGTGTTGGGTGATAAATCTCACTTGTGTCACCTCACCCATGAGCACCGTCCTTCTCACAGCAGAGCTGGAGAATATTTTCCTGGGAGGTGAAGGAGTGGGGAGTGGAGCAATGCACTGTCCCCTAGGGATGTCTGAAATCCCCATGGGACCCTGGTGTTGTCATTGTTGTTGCCCTTCCCAGACCATTCCAAGGATCTCCCGGTGGGATGTGACCAGCAGAATAAGCCCCCAGGCTCCTTCTTAGCAGGTCACTGGAGGAATCCTCCTTTAGACAGACTCCTTGAGATTAAATGGATCTTGAGGAGTTTAAAACCAGGACAAAAGATGCTGATTCTTGAGAAAGTGTTGGATATAGAGAAATTAAGGACACACCAATATGGAAACAAAGGTGCAGGCGTCTTGGGAAGTGGTTCCTGCAAATACACCTGTGTGTGAGTGTATGCATGCATAGGTGGTTCCCAGATAAGCCCTAAAAGTTGTTACTCCTCATCTTGGAGTTGAAAATAATAGTATTGCCTCTGATTTTCACATGCCTTGGGATTTCCCTGTGTACTGCAGTGCTCTGGTTTAGTTCAGGCTGGGATCATGGGATAAGTTTTGCCTTCAGCTTATCAGGCAGCATCTTCTCTAGCAGGTGCGTTTTTTTCCGTGTTTCCTACAACAAACTTGTCTCTGACCATCTTCCACTTTCAGTTTCTCCACAAGAAAGTTAAATTCATGTTTGGTGATGCAAATGAACATGGCTGCTTCCAGGGAACCCTTGGGAGGGTGTCAGGAGCAGGCAGGCATTGTGCACCCAAGTCTGGGAACTCGCGAGCTGAGCTGCTGGGAGTGCAATACCTGTGTGGAGGAAGAACAGAGCTGCCTCGCTGCGGGAGGTTCTCACATCCAGGGTGAGATCCTGCCTGGGATCTGAGCTGGCTCAGCTGCTCCGCGCTTCCCTTCTGCTCCTCTTGGTTCATGCAGCTGGGGAATAAAAAGCACCTGCCTTTGCTGCCGCTGCCTGAGTGAAGTGTTATCAGGTTTTATTCTCCAGCCTGTCTCCCTTTTTCACACCTGTGTATCACAAAAACGTCTCCTATCATCACATGCCCCACGAAACTCTCCCGGAGCGTTTATCTATTCGAGAGCAATAGCGGAGGATGTGATTTTGAGGCTGGCGTCCTCCCTCTGCCTTTCATCCCTTCTCTTTGACACGATAGAGCATCTCCGAAGTTGTAAAGAGCATCTCTTTGTGTGGGTGCACCTGCTCCGCGCGCGCCGTGGGCGGGGGTGCTGTTAGCAGGGGGAAATCGGTGAATAATTTACCACGCAACCAAAAGGGCCCCTAAAGCTTTAAATTATTAACACCGAGTTCAGTTCAGAGGAGAGATGTTGGAGCTGTTTGCTTTGGCTGCGGGCTCTGCCTCTGAGTTGGGGTGGCAGGAGTAAGAGTGGCCCTGGAAGGATTCTGATGCTGCGGTGATGTTCGGGCTGGAAGAACATGAGCCAAAGAAATAAATAATTAAAAAGATCCAGATAGATGTAAGGACAATCCCAACAGCTTTAATTATGTAAACTGGTGATGCCCTTGCCTGGGAAAGAGATAAAAAATTATGACCTTTTGTTGCATTGCCAGAGAAATGGCATTTTCTTTCATTGCCTCGCTTAATTCTTTAGGAGGCAGAGGAGCCTCTTTCCTTCCAGGAAGCCAGCGTGGGGCAGCTCCTTCCCAATCCAATCCAGGGATGTTCCCACACACATTTAACCTGCTGATTCTTTACCTGCTTCTTTGCACTGCTGGGTGATTCTTCTTGAATTAGGTACCGCAAGCCCAGCCAGCAGCTGCACCTGGAGCCCAGGCTGGGATGCTCACCCAAACCACCAAAATTCCAGCTGTTTTTGGCAGGTGAAGGTGCTGCCCAGCAGGTCGGATGTTGTTCCCCACCCAGGCAGCATTTGGTGGGATAAGAGCTGAGTGTGAACCGGTGCTGAACCCAAATCAAGAGCTGCCATTTAAGAGGCTTTGCCTGCTTCTCTCCTTTATTTTCAAGCACGCCAGGAGCTGGGAGTTAATTCTGGAATCGTCACTTGCACAAGGATGTTTCTGGCAGGCTCGGGGTTGCTAAGTGTAGTTAAGTGCCTCGAGCATCCCCAACTATTCGGCTCCTTGGATTTTTTTCTCTGTGAAGAGAAACTTTCTGAAGAGGGAAGCGAGTGCAATCAGCCGTGTTAAATAATCCTGTAGGGTGCTGCAGGAGGTGCCATCAGCACTGATGTGTGGGCTGCCTGGGCTGGCTCCTTCCCTAATTTCACCCCCACCATCTCTCATTTCTTCTGGATCCTTTTGCTGGCATCTGTGGAATAGGGAAATGTTTGGAGCTGGGTGTTGGTAGACCCTCAGGAAGGCAGAAAGGAAGGTGCACTTGGTGCCTCTGACATGCTGCTGAACTCAGAGTCCTCTTGCTCCTGATCATGCCAGTGAACAGATGGGTTGGACTGGGATGTGCCAGGATGGAGAGCTCCAGATGTCCATGGCACCAAACAGACTTAAAGCCACCCATGCTCTGTAATTCCCACATGCTCTGGGACACTGGGAGTGTATTAAGGCAGCAGTGGGATGGGCTCTGCCCTGTTCCTTCCCTGGAATGAGGTGGTTGGTACCACATGAGGGCTCTGGAGGAAAGAGCTCATTTCTGTAGTGATGTGATTTGCCTCTGGTGTTTTCAGGGAGGATTTTTGTAACTGTTTAAACCTGGTAAATTGCTAATTACTTAACAGCATGTTTCTGAGAGGAGCATAAAGAGAAGGCTCCAAAGCTTCTAAGTGGTTTTTAACAAATACAGATTTCATTTTCTATTAGGATCTTGGGATTGGTTTCTGAGGTGGCTAATGCTGCTTTTTGTAGTTGTTTTGGGTCCTGTTTCTGCTAGTGTAGGAGCTGGCCCTGTGAGGCAGGTTGAACCCTGGAGCTGATCCACTTTGATGGCTGTTCTCACTCCTGGTTACTGGTGTGGTGGGTTGGGGCCCCAGTTAGGCATGAACAAGGCTGAAAAGCCTTGCTGGTGAAGGATCATCCTTGCCCTAAAGCTGCACTCATTTTCCACTAATTCAGCACAGCAAATTCTGTCTTTCTCCTCTCTTTTTTCACCCTCTAGTCCTGTTTCCAGGCATGCAAGAGGGAGCAAAAGACCTGAAGCTTCTTCTTGCCTGCCTCTCATGCTGCAAAAATTAATAAAAAGCTTCAGCTCCCAAGCCCGTGCTTCCAGAAGCTTATTTATACCTGTGCTTAGTGTTGATTCAGCTGCCTCACATGCATCACTCAAATTCACAAGAGCCCTCATAGACAGGAGAGATGAAAACCACCCTATCCCATTTCTGCCTCTCTTTCTTTTCTATTTTCTCTCTCCTGCACGCTCGCAGCACTTTCCTGCGAAGTTTTGAGCACCAGGAAAAAGAACTCCTCACTGAACGTGTTTCAGAGCCTCTGTGTGAGCTCTCAGCCTCTCTCCCACTTAGGCCTGGCTTTGCAAAGCGAGGAGCCACACTTAGCAGACCCCTGCCCCTCGGTGAGCCCACTGCCCACATCAGAGGAGAGGAGAAAAGGCCCGACAGGTGCCTCCTCAGCCATTCCAAATCTCCCACCCTCGGCACATTTGTGTTGGATATTGATTTCTGCTTAATAGTATAAGCCAGGAGAAATCACACTCTTTGTTGGCATTCAAAGGATAAACCATAAAAGCCATTAAGAGGTACTGTAAGCGGCGGGATGATTAATGAGACTTTAGGTGCATTCCACTGACTGCTCCCAGATAATGTCTTTGAAAGATCCCGTTGCTTCTGGCTGCAATTCAGAGCTATTTATTTGCAAGGTGAAGCTCTGAGGAGCGGCGCTTCCAGCCCTGCCTGATACTGTTACGGAGACAAACTGGATGCCCCTGATTTCCCATCTCCAGAGGGATCTTTTTGCATTGTGGTTTTGCTCGTCAGCCTTGTTGAGATACTGGGGAGGACAAGTGAAAGATGCAGTGTCTGTCCTCACATCACTGCTCTGTGCCTGTGGTGAGAGGCTGCCGTAGGGAGAGAGAGCCATGGGCTTAAAGACTGTCGGAGGGAATCCCTTTTTGGGACATGCCAGTCTTGTTTGGGTTGTTTTTCCTGGTGCTTTCATGTCTTCCTGTGGATCCATGTCTCTATCCAGGGCAGCTCTCTGGCAGTTGGGCTGTCTGTGATCCTGGTAATGCCTGTACCCTGTAAATATCCCTTTGGTTTCAGTCTGGGCAATGCTCATAGCTGTATGTTGCTCCCTCCAGGGCTGGAATCCCCCCAAAATTCCCCTCTTTGCTGGGTCTCTGTGTGGATCAGCATCCCGCTGTGAGCCCCAGCACACCTGGGAATGAATATTTCTTTCAGCCCCTTGCATGACATCTCTCTGGACTTTTGCTTCCTGGGGTTCCTAAACTGGGTTTTTCAGGACCCCCATTTTTCAGCAGGTGGGCTCTCCAGGACAAGCTGAGGAACGGTTTCTCTTCCTGGATAAAACCACAGGGGCAAAGGGAGTTTCAGGCAAAAGGTCTAATCCATTCTTTCTGCTTAGTTTTTCCAGCTGCACAGCTTGCAGGGTGTGATGTGCCAAGTATGGGGTGGCTGGAGGTGCAGATCTGCTCTCCAGACTGGGGCCATGCAGCCCCACATCCCAACTTCCCACCTGCTCTGCCATGTTTCTCTTTTCCCTGGGGAGGTGGAAGTTATTGGTGTCACAGCCAATGCTGTTTGTTTCTAAACCAAGCCCATCTGCAGTGAAATAACAAACAGAACACAAGGAAACACACAAGCTGAGTTAAAAAAAAACCCTACACTTGAAATAGCCTTTTTTTTTTTTTTTTAATCCCTGGGAAAAAAAACCCCTTCTTTCTGGCAGGGCAGGATACAGGAGGCAGGAATTTTCTGTTGAGGGAGCTGGAGCTGCCAGAGTTCATCATCAAGAATAATAACAACCAAATTATGATTGGCAAACTGTCGTTGAGGGGGTAATGAGGATATAATCCAGTGCAGCAGAGGAGCAGGGAGGGGGAGCAGGCAGGATCCCATCTTTAATGAACAGCAGCACTGCTGGTAGGAGCAAAAGGACCCAATTCTGCTCTTTCCTTCCTCAGTGGTCATGCTGCAGCGACAGCCAGAGACAGAACCCACCTTCCTTGCAGTGGATTGGTTTCTCCCGTTAAACTTGAAGATAAAAGTCGGCTGCTAAATTGCTGTCACTGTTTTAATTCTTCCTGTCTCGCCACCTCCCCTCTTCCCCCACTACCTCCTCCTCCTGCTTTTCTCCTTTATTTTTGTCTCCTTCTTTCTCCTTTCTGTGCCTCTCCTCCATCTTTGTTTTGCTCTGTCAATCTCTTCCTTTATTCTAAAGCTTCTTTCCCTTCCTCCGCTCTCCCATCTCCTTTTATTCCCTTTAAATTCATTGCTGCTTCCCTCTCCCAAGCTCTCCTCCTCTCTCAGCATCTCCTCCATCGCCGCCAGGCTTTGCAGCCTCTCCTGGGGGCCCTCTGCTCCTCCAGCTCTTCCCACAACTGATTTATTGGCTCACTTGAAGAAAATTTGGGCTGGTATTTATTTGCTCCCCCAAGATGCTGCCAGCAGCTGGGAGGGCACTAAAAGGGCACCGGGTTTGTTTTCAGGATCACAGTCAAGTGCTCTGGTTTGGGCTGGGTGAGCTCCCCTGCGGGTCATGTTTTTGGAGATATTTGAGGGTCTTTTGGCTTTCAGCATCCTCTCCCTTTCATATCTGCCCTCCAGACATGAGCTCTGTAGCAAGGTGCTCCCCAGGCTTTGCTTCTTGCATACACTCAGCACTTAATAAGCAAAAGTTTGTAGTAAAAACAGTGAGTGGAGGGATGTGGGGGGTTAGGAGCCCTGAGGTGGGGGATTTATAATGTTTATGAGCTCCGGGTTTGCCTCTGCCACTGACTGCTGCCGGAGATTTAGCAAATCCTTTAATCTCTCTCCTTCCTCAGTTTCTCCAGTCAGTTAAGTGAGGATAATGAGCCATAACTAACTTGCAAGCTGTCGTGGGAACGATTTAATTAGTGGCTGATCTTGCTAGGTGCTGTGGGGCTTCGGTTCCATCCTGGTACGGATTGTGGATTCAGGCATGAGAAGGCTCCAAGGGGTTCAGGACCTGCAAGATATTTGCCTGCCTAAATACTTTGGGTGATCCAAGCCCCAGCTCATACAGCAGCTCCTACAGAATTGTCTCCTGAGGAGGTGATGTCCCCTGTCCCCTGTCCAGCTATGCCCCACAGCAGCGAGCAGGGGACACAGGGACAGCAGCTCTGCAGTCCTTTGCCATGTGTTTTGCAGGCAGTCTCTCTCCATCCCTTCCTGCTTGCACAGGGGTTAATTGCCTCGTGCATCTGCCAGCCGCAGGGCTTCCCAGCCAGCACCGCTCTTCCAGGAATAGAGGTTCTTGGTTTGCAGCTCTCTGTCATAAATCCAAAAAAAGGAGAGAGAAAGAAGGGAGGAAATCTTCCTTCCAGCTGTCTCTGGCTTACGTGACCGATAAAATGAGCTGGTTTCGTTTGGAGTGGGCGGGAGGAGAAGGAAAGGTGGTGAAGGAAGAGAGGTAAATACTGCTACAGAAACACTCCTTAGTTCTGGGGACCAGCTTGGATACTCACATGAGTATCTTCCACCCTTCCTGCTCATTACCCAGTAAAAAATTCCTGTTTACCTTATCATGATGTTTGTTGCTTCTTTTGGATGCTCTCTGGAGCTTTGCTGCCTTTCTATCCCAGGGTGCAGAAAACACTGCACTTGTGAGATCCAATCTGACTCGCTTTGCAAGTGTGTGTCCTATTCTGCTTTTGATTGTAACCAAAGAGGCACGACAGGGATTTGTTCCTGCCCCCTTCTCTGTGGCTGCACGTGCTCCATTCCAGAGAATTAGCTGACACTGAAGCAAAGCACATCCACTGTCTTCCTTCTGTCTGTCTGCTTTAGACCTTTAACAAATGCAATTAAATTTGTCTTGCACCATCTTTCTTCTTGAGATGAGCCCATGCTGATCAGTGTTTACAGTCCCATTCTTTCTTCCCCTGCCAAAGAAAAGCAGGGGAATGGTGTTCACATAAAAGCCTTTGAGAAGCAAAGAAGCTCTTGAAATCTCACCCTCAAGTGACCTTTTTTCCCCTTCCCGTGAGCTGGCAAAGGGCATTGTGTAACCCAGCTGCTGAGTCCTGTAAATCGTTTCTACAGACATGTAAAATATCGGTGAAAAATACTTCATCCCTTTAAAGAGAAAAATAAACAGCTTCTCTCATCATTATACAGTTTCTAGGAAGAAAAACACAGTTGGTATTGACAAAGCTTAAAAAGGCGGGTGGGGGAGATGGGAGAAAAAGGAAAACCCAAACTCAGGATGCTGAACTTCTTACAAAACAACCTGCCTTTGATATTTACAGATGTGTAATTTGCTCCTTGTTGGATTTGGTGTGGACTTGTCAGCGGAGCTGTGCGTGAGCACAGAGAGGCAAAGTCCTCCTGTTTGTTGGCTGAAATTGTAGTGGGAGCTGTTGAACATCTTGGTAGCCATTAGGTCTATCAAGAGAGCGGTTCATTGCACCCTAAAAAGCTGCTTAAAGAGTGTTTGTTTAAAGAATCACAGAATTTAGGTTGGAAAAGACTTAAAAGATCATTGAGTCCAACCTGTGACTGATCCCCACCTTGTCACCTGGCTCAGATCTCTGCGTGCCAAGTCCAGGCATTCCTTGGACACCTCCAGGGATGGTGACTCCACCACCTCCCTGCGAAACCCCTTCCAATGTTTAAAAACCCTTTCTGTGAAGAAATTCCTCCAGATGTCTGACCTGACCCCTCCCTGGTGCAGCTTGAGACCACATCCTCTTATTCCATCCTTAAAGGCTGCTTTAAATGTCCTCCCAGTCCAAACCTGTGCTGGTTAACGATGAAACTTGATGAACTTAGTGCTTTTTCAACCTCCACATTTCTCTGATTGGGGTTGCCCATCATTCTTTGAACAGCTTTGAAGGTGAACCTGCACAAGGTACAGGACTTCCAGACTGCTGTGTTTAGCTGAGCTCGGTGCTACCCCAAGCGCTCAATGCAAGGTGCTCACCTGGGGTTTGCACCACCAGTGGTCTTTTACTGCTCCGAAATTCCCTTTCCATCAGCTGGGCTTGATTTCAAGATGTGAACTTGACTTCTCTTGTGACCTGCAGTTGGCTGTGCACTCTGTTACGTTTCAAAGTATTCTGAGAGCTGTAGAAATGTGAAGCCTTTTCTTTAGCCATTGAGGTATTTTTATTCTTTCCCCTTCCTGGGTTTATTGCCTTTGAGTTACGCAGGTGCCTTTGAAGTAGGGGATGAATTTTAGCCATGGAGTTTCATCTCGAGGTGTAGATCCACACTCAAAGGAGGGAAGCATTCACTACATTTTCTTTTCCCATTCAGCCTATTACAGAGTTGGAATCAAGCTGTGAAATTCAGATGTAAATTCATCCTAAGCCACCACCAGACACGGTTTGATCACCCAGCTTTTTAAGCTGGTAAGCTCCGATAGTCAGGATAGAAACTTGGGAATGGCTTCCTTGGAGATAGAAGTGACCACTGACTGTCATCCTCCTACATTCCGAATGCAAGCTGGGAGTGGGGTTGGCAGGAAGCCACATTTTTTCCATCTCCAGCTTCCCAAAGCTAGGCTTAAAAAGGCTATTTCTATGTTGGCCTCCAAAATGAGTCTGTGATGGGAAAGAAATGAAGGTTAGAAAATTATGAGACCCAGAGGGGATTCTGGTGAGGGAAAAAATCCATATGATGCCCCACTACCACTCTGAAAGCATCTGAGGTGCTTTGTCTCCATGGCATCCCCCACGTTGTCTTTGGGCGAGCTTGGCCTTGGCAGCAGAGCCGCCCTCGGTGTCTAATTGGCCGTAGTTGCAGCCCCCGGCTCGCTCCATTTATATCCACAAACGGGGATTACTGGGAGCAGACCAACTTCAATGCCAGCTGCGGAGGAACAGAGGGGGAGAGGGGAGAGCAGGAAATGAGCCGTGCAGATGTTGGAGAGTGAATTAGCCTTTCAGAGTGTTTTCCACGGCAAGGCGGCGCGTCAGCCGAGGTAAGAGGGAGCAGGATGCTGACAGCATCCCTCCAGCAATCCCTCATATTTACTGAGGGATTGAGATGAGTTTGTTCTCTTCTAGCAGATTGAAGGCTGCAGAGACCTCTCAGCCTCCTAAGGGTGCATGGCAGGGCTTAATAATAAAGAATGAGTCAGGTCTTCAATATTTTACATTAAGATACTGGGCTTAAATAATAAATGAAGCAAAATTAATCAAGGTGTATCCGAAGGGGGAGGTATGGATGCAGGGAGCTTGGGAGCAGCTCGGCAACTGTCAACACAGAACAGAAATGAAGTTGTACCTAAAAACCAACCAGAGAGGAGTCTCTAGATGAAGTTCCTCTTCCTTTAAACACTGTGATTTTTTTCTGGGATGTGCTAAAGGATTCACTGCTGCCCAGAAAGAGTTGTTCATAACCAAAAAAGGGACTTCTGGAAAAGTTGTGGTGCTTCACAGTTCCAGTCTTGTCTGGTGGGTGGAAAAGCTGAGGAAAGGCAGAAATAATGTAATAGAGTTGAACATCTCTAGTGATGCTGGGTAGGTGCAAATTCAAGCTGGGCTCTGAAAAAGGGCAGCTGTCTGAGGCACAGAGCTTCATTTTTCTGCTCCCCTTTTTCATCCCTTTCTTTCCCTTCAATGCTGGAGTTCCTCCTGCTGATCCCTGCCAGCCTTGCATCATGTGGAGGGAGAAGCAGGATAGAGCCCATCACATCTCCCTCTGCCTTTGGTACTTCTTTGGAGCAGACAAGCCCAGGCATGAAAGCATCTGGACTTATTTCCATTTAGATGGTTCAGAACGGCCTTGTGGGCTTAGATGTTCATCGTCCTTTGACTTTCAGTGGGCTTTGGCTCTCAGACTCCTTTGCAGATCTTGGCTTTAAGCCTTGCGGCTTTCCTCTCTGACGGGGCTCCGTTTAACCTTTCCTCTTGTCTGGGGGAAGCACATCACATTAGCCCATGCACACAGATGGAAAATTGAAGAGGACCTTTGCCCTTTTCCTTCTTCAAAAGTAACAACTCAGGGATCCCCCATAAAGGCTGGATTTCCCTTATGAAGCTGCTGGTGGCAAAAGACCTACGAGGTAATTGGAAAAGTAGCCAGGTTTGAGATTAAAGTTGTTCCATCAGCCGAGACCTTCCATCAAAAGCTTCCCCTCTGGCTGATTTACATAATGCTCCGAACCATTTTGGGAGGAGTGTTGGGAATCCCGTAATGCAAATAACCCGCAGCCTTTATAATCAAACACCTTCACCTGATCCAGGATGAGCCCAGAAAGAAATTTGCCACATGTTTTACCCAGCTCAGCAATGTCTCCTCTTCAGACAGAATTGTTAACAGTATTCCGACCTGTTGGAGCACAACATTGAAACGTATAGAAACAAGACCTGCAGCCACGTTCTGCAATTCAATCTTGTCTTTATTGCAGTGGTGGAGGTGTGCTGCATATTAGCAAGGAGTTTTTTCCCCTGACTAACCTTGGCCAGATTTCATTCTCCACTCCTGGCTCTGCTGGGATGTCCGTCTGTGTGGGTCCATGTCCTGTCGATGGGAAGGTGACCGGCTTCCTGTGCTGCTGGGGATGGGGTGGGGACCAGCATCCGCCTCCGTATGCTTTGTCCTGTAATTCATAGAATCAAATACTCTAAAATCATCGAGTTTGAAAGGCTGAGAGTATTGGGACTGTTCATTTAGGAAAAGGAAAGGCTTCTGGGTGACCTCATTGTGGCCTACTGTACCTGAAGGGAGATGATAAGAAAGATGGAGAGAGACTCTACAAAGGTCTGGAGTGACTGAGGGAGGGGCAATGGCTTCACACTGAGAGTAGGTTTAGACTGGATATTGGGAAGAAATCCCTCCCTGTAAGGGTGGTGAGGCCCTGGCACTTGTTGCCCAGAGAAGCTGTGGCTGCCCCATCCCTGGAAATATCAAAGACCAGGTTGGATGGAGCTCTGAGCTCTGAGCACCCTGTTCTAGTGGAAGGTGTCCCTGCCCATGGCAGGGGGTTGGAACAATATTACCATTAAGGTCCTTCCAACTCAAACCATTCTATGATTCATTAGACACAATGCCCAGTTTGAATTCCCATCAGTGGCCAAATGGAGTCAGGGATTATGGGAGAGGATGTGCTCTTAACTTCTCTGGATTATGGTGATGCTGAATCAACTTCAGTATCTCCACACAGAATTCCCCCTGCTGAGGATCTGTGCTCTAATTCTCTTTTCTTTTTTCCCCACTTTTATCTTCTGGAGAAGAACATTATATCTCTTACCCGCTTGGTAGTTTCTGTTCCTCGATTGAATTATACAGAGGGTGCACTCGAGTGATTTTTAAATCTAAATGAAAATGTAAAGAACCCTTTGCCGGAGTGCCGAATCCCGCAATAAGGCAAATTGTTTGACTTCTTCACACCCCCATCTGGCCCTAATTGATTCTTGTAACCCAACTGTGATTTCTAACATGTCCTAGGCAGAGAAATCTACCGGCACTAATTCAACACGGTGAGCACTGGTTCGGTGTTTAATGCGACAATGAGATCAATGTCCCTTCCGAGGGAGCCGGCGAGTGAGCTTCACCCACCCAGCCACAGTCAAGCAGCAGCTACCAGGCAGACTTTTGCCCAAAACTTTGTTTCCAAAGATGGGAAAAGAAATTTTCTTCATCCCTCTCTCATTTTTCCCCTCCCTTGAACACCAGCAGCTCTTTCTTTTCCCATAGAAATCCCACGGGAGGAGGCTGCTCTTTCGGGAGCAAAGATTAAAAGCATTTTAGATGAGCCTGTGTTCGCCATACCCCTGCTTGTGAACCCCAGGATGTTTTGGCATTTGGATTCAGTCTGTGGCTTGGGCAGAAGTTGAATCCTGTTTCTCGGCAGCGGCTTTCCTGAGCCTCATCCCTGCTGTGCACAGCAGGGATCCAGGGGCTGTCGTCCAAGGATGCCTTCACTCAGAATTACAACTTGGATCCTCTGGAGCCATGCTATGAATAGGAGGGTGCTTTTGGTTTTATTATTAATTTTTTTTTTTTAAACTATGCTAAAAATATTGGCTTTCTGGATATCCTTGGCTTCTTAATAAATGAGCTGAGAGTGTGGACCTCTGGAGCTCATCCAGCTCTTGTGTTGATCTCTGCTGGGAATAGCAGGAGGCCCCAGAAGGAGTTCAGCCAGGTCTTTGGAGGCACAGAAGAGCCAGCCATAATTTCTCTATCCCTACAGCTTTCTGGAAGTGTTAACGTTTATCTCTTTGCTCTGGGCTTTCAATGTCAGGGAATTGGAAGCCATTTACCCTGATCATCATATTTTAAATGAGGAGTAAGGGCTGTGTTGGTGGGAATATATAGCCACAAGGCTCTTCCACTGGAGTAGGATGAGTCATAGGAGAAACCCTTGTGGAAGGGGGTTTTCATAGAGAGGAGGTGGATGTCCCTGCTGCCTCCTACAAGTCTGTAAGAAATGCTTTGTGATGTGGTGGTGGATGTGGGACAACACTCTCCCACCTTAGGCTTTGCATCGTGCAAGGGTGTTGCAGTCGTTGTCTTGGTCCCTCATTGTTCTATTTTCCCCTCCCCACCTCCTCCCTGAGGCATTTCTGGCTGCCAGCACTTGGTTATAACAGTGTGGCATTTTAGGGCTGAATGTGCTGAGACTGGCAGGCGACAGGCAGCTCGATGGCAGTGAGTGACAGAAAGCCGGGCTCCCAGTTGGAGATGACAGGTCCAGCTGCCACCTTGCCATGCCTGTGAGCTGCTCCTCAGCATGCTGGGGGGAACAAACAGCATTGGAAAGTGCTTTTTAGTAGTCCAGCAGTTGTTGTCTCTTCTGTGTTGCTACACTTGCATCTCCAGGGGCCGTAAGATCAATCTCCCCTGGCAAGGCGATGGTTGGAAGCTCCTTTTTGACCACAGCGAAATGGCTGGGTTGACACCAGGAAGGCAACATGGGCCATGGCATGTCATGTTGGCCACAGACAGCACTTGGCTTGTCCAGGCAAAACCCAGGCCCACCTTCCCAAAAATTGGGCTCACAGGGATTTATTTGTGTGCTGGTAGCTGTGTGTGATGATGGCTATGTCATGAGTGAGGGACAAGCTCATCCTGTCCCAAAGCAGACCTTGTAACTCCAGCTCCGGAGTTGTTTGCTGTAGTTTCTCTTATGTAGCTATGCTGAGATTTAAAAAAAAAAAGTAAAAAACATGTTGGAATCAGTGGGATAAGATTTACATATATAGAAGGGCTAAAAAGCTTCATTTTTGTTTGGTTTTGTTCCTCTTTGTTTGCTTTCTTACTTTTCAGAGTGTTTTCACATTAAAAATTCAAGATATGTCTGTCTTCTATTTTCTGGGAGGCTCGGAGGACATCTGGAGAACTTGTTAGGATTTTGTTGTTTGAGACACGATTTCTTTGGAGGCTGGGGGTAGCTCTGGCTGTTTGAAACCCCGCTTTTGGTGGTGGATCATGTTGTCACCTCCTTTTGGAATGGTTATTTCAGAGAAAAGCTTGTGAGAGAGGTGTCCTTGTTAAACCCTGCACAGTGAAATAATGGCTCAGAAAACTTCCAGTTTGGGGGAACCTCTAATGAGCCACCCCAGGAGGCACAGCTCTGTATTCTTGATTTGTCTGAGGTAATGGGAAAAAAGAAGAGGCAAGTCAAGTAGTGAAAACATTTTTTCAGTTCAAAAAATAAGAGAACAGGCAACCTCAGACCCCGCCTGTCTGTATGCGCTGCTTGTAAGTCGGAGGCAAAAAAGGCAGCACCCTGCTTTTTTCCATTAAGCTTCTTCTATAATGTATTAATAGAGAATTATATCCTCTCTATAGGATTATTAAAAAAGAAGGGAGATAAAAATGATAGAAATGAATCCGTGTGCTATTATGTGGATGACAATAGATACACTTAAGCCTTCCAGCCCTGACCTTGGCACATGTTTCATCTCAACTCACAGAGAGGCTGAAATTGATACGCTGACACTTATCATTAATATGAAGAACCATCATCTTCCCCCAAGAGCATGAGGGGATGGGAAGCGTTTTGCCAATGCTCCAAGGGGCCTCTTCTTGTCCCAGTGTAAATCCTTATGTCCCACTCCCCAGTTTTTCTTTATTTTTTAAAATTAAACATTAAAAATGCTACAGAAGTTTCTGTGCAAGGTGTTCAGCTGTGTGTCATCCTTGTCTCACCCTTCCCTGTGTTACCCATTTGATCATGAACTGGTTTGACAAGGAAAAGCCCATTCAGATCTGCCCCAAATGCCACCTCAGCGATGCGAGGGGAGCTTCACTCCAGATTCCTTCAGCTTTGGGGCACATGGATTGGTGCTAGAAAAAAAACTGTGTGGGAATGAATGAGACCAAAACCGAGTTGATTTTTTTTCCAGATATTTAGCAATTTGGATCTCCCTATGTTTGAAGACGGTTGTATGCATTCCCCCTAGTGCTGTGCATCCCTTGCAGAAGCACAGCAGTGGCAATATCCATAGTCTCCATCCTCTCCTGCAGCATCTCTTCCCATGACTTCTGGGGAGCTTGGCTTGGGAAATTTGTTTTCTAGGAGTTTCCTCTATCTCTGCAGTTGGAAGGAGGGCAGGTTGCTGCTGTGGATTTGTTCCCACCAGGATTAGGAGCAGGAGCAGGTCCTCCATCCTGGCTGGTGCCCCTGCCTCCCAAATATCCCAACCCCAAACTCCAAACTCAAGCTGCCAGACATTGATGCCGTTTCCTGCAGCCCACTCCATGAGGTGGAGGCAAAAGATTTCCACTCTCCCTTCCTTTCTCAAATGAGGTTTGTTTAGCCCTTAAGCTCCTGTGAATATTGAGAGGGAGAAAGAGCAGTGTGATGTAGTGACAGTTGTGCTGTGTTCCTGCTAATGCAGATATCATTTGATCAGCGTGATCCTCCGCAACCTCTTCCGAGGATTAATAATGAAGAGCGTTTCACTGGAATGAAACCTGAGGAGCAGCAGATTTGGTTATCCAAGCACTCCAGGTGGGAGCCAGCTGCGAGCAGAACTTCCAGGGAGAGGGAGTTGTGGTGGGTGTCTCTGAGGGAGCTGTGCTCCTGAGATGCTGCTGAGGAGGGGGAGGATGCAGCAAATGAAGCGGCACAATGCGAGGGAGGGGCAAGGCTGGCAGCTTTCCTTCCACTTGAGCACAGAGCCTCCCCATCACCTCAAAAACGGGGGATTGACCGTGGCACCTCCCCATCTCTGCACTTTCAGCATCACCATGGGATGCTCTTGTGCTGCTGATCATGGCCATGGTGCTGAGTGACCAACTGGGGGTTCAGCATCCGATTTGGCCACAAAGGGATAAAGCAGGACAGCTGGGAGGGCACACAGGAGGAATTCTCTCCAAAGCCTTCAGCACGGCAGCTCTGCTGCCTCTAAACACTGCGTGTGCCTCTTCCTTTCTTTCTTTGTCTCATTTTATTTATAACTCTGGTTGGATTTTTTTAATTATTACTGTGATTGCTCCTGCTGAGCTGTAAAGGCAGTGAGGAAAAAAGGGTAAAAAAATCCTAGGGCAACCATATCAGGTAAATTGAACTGGTTTGTTATAATCAACTGCTGCTGCTGTATCCTTGGCTTTCTGTAGCTCTCTCTCCATAGTCCCCATGTACATATAGATGCTCTCCCTCCTCTCAATTTCAGTGTCAAGAACTTTATTGGCATGACAAGATATAGTGTGTTGCTGGAGTTAATACAGTCTCAAGTGTGTATGTCTGAGAGAGGTTTTCACAGTAGTAATTGGGTTTTATACAGTGTGTCCAGTTCTATATTTGGTGGCTGAGGCGCAGCTATATCAGGAAGCCGTTTCTGCCACCTCTGCTTGAATTATGCGGAAGATTTTTTCCCTCACTTTTAGGGGCAAAATAGAGATGGCTGTGCAGTCAGTTTGCTCCTTGCCCCCACTGCTGTGTGGCTGGAGGGGATCTCTCGACTCAGCCTGCAGGAAGAGGGTGTGCTGGCATTGCTGTCCTGCTCATTTCTGCTCCACCTCCCCATGGAAGCAGATCAAGGGCAACTAGTGGGGCTGCACCTCCAGAGTGGACTGAGGGTATATTTATCCTCTGTGCTCAGGTGCTGCTTGGTGCAGGTGCCAGCTGGGTGCTGCTCTGGGAAAATAGATTCTCACTGATCATGGAATTCCAGAGTGGTTTGGCTCGGAAAGAACCTTAAAATTCATCGTGTCCCAACCCCCCTGCTGTGAGCAGGGATGCCTGCCACTAGACCAGGTTGCTCCAAGTCCCATCCAGCCTGGCCTTGAACATCCATATGACCAGAGCTTGCTGTGTCCTTTCTTCTCCCTCCCCTGCCTTCTCCTTACCTCCCCCTGCCATCCTCTTCTTTTTCCTCACTTTGCTCCCTATTTATTTCAAGATTTCCCTTGTCCCCCCATATCCCTACTTCTCCCCATGGGGATTTGTCCTGGCCCCACACCTGGAAACACCCCAGCAGAGAGCAGGATGGCACATGGGCTGTTTGCAGAGCTAAGGGACAAATGACACCGAGGACAGCCGGTCTGTGGGACAAGGAACCTTTGCTCCAAGAGGCGATGAAAGGCAGTAGAATTGGAAATTATTTTATTTCAATTAGATTTTAATTAGCTGCTGTCTCCCAGCCGCTGGATCAGTCAGCAAATAATTGAAAAGCAACAATATTTGCATGTGGTGCCTGGAAGAAAAGCTGTGTCTGATCTGTGGCAGGGAGGCTTTGGGGAGATAATTCCCAAGGTCAGCTGCTCCTCAGTGGTAGTTCAGCGTGGACAAGTTTCTTGAAAATAACCCATTGTAGCCTCACACTAATTTTACAGTAAATTAATGCCAAGCCGGCATTTGTATGGATTTAATTAGCAGGCAACACAAACTTTTATAAACCTTTTGCAGTGGCAATTTAAACCTGATTGCAAAGTTATTAAAGGCAGCTATGGCAGGCTGCTTCCAGGAGTCTGCAGGGACCTAAGGCAGGGGGGCTACACTGGAGCTTTTCATACCATGGAAAAACAGGAGAAACCCTGCTGCCTCACTGGAGATGTGCAAGGCTCAACCAGGTGAGTGTCAAGGCGCATCACCTACCTGGCGTTTGCTCTGTGGTTGGAGCAGAGCCTTGCTGGTCATTCCTCCTGCACTCCCCAGCAGGTTCCATCCTTCTAGGAGACCTCTTGGCTCCCAAATCTCCCCCAAGTTGCTGTTCTGCCCTTTTCCAGGCGGCTGCCACGTGTTTTTTACAGTAGCTACAAATAGTGGGGAGGCAGCACAGCTGATGAAAGCCGCTGCTGTCCTCTCAGCACAGGCAGAGCCCTTTATGGGCAGGGCTGTGGCAGTAATGTGTGGCCTGGTCCCTGAAGAGAGCTGCTGGAAATCACGAGATCATGAGTTTCACAGTACATATCTAGCACTGGTGTCACAGATAATTAAAATAAGCAGGTTAGGAGCCTCACTTGGGCACGTGGATTACAGCTCGTGTATTTCAGGTGGGCATGGGTGGCTTGAAGCATGGAGGAAGTAGCCCTGCAGCACTTGGACAGGCTGGATGGTTGTGCTAAGGATATTAAAAATATTTATACAGTCCAGAATGATGGGAGTTCTTTTGAAATGCCTGCAGAATTAGGTCATTTCTTATTTTGCAAATAATTGCATTTAAAATTTACCTATATCTCTATATGTATGTGTGTATATATAAGGGAAGACACAATTCTTGGCAGAGCAGGTTTAATTGCCGGCCTGCCTGTATAAGAAATGGGCAATAGCAGCTTTTAATTACAATTGTGGCAAGTGCAGGACACCTCAGCAATCAGGCCGATCCTGTCCTCCATGCCTCCCTCCTCACATGTTGGAGGACAATGGCAAGCCATTAACGAGCTATAATGGGAAAACCCGTATCTAATGATTACATTCTCTTAGCGAGGCCGGGCGGGTGAATAACCACCGGGGTACTTTTTCTTCCCTTTTCTCCTCACTAATAGCCTTGCTGGAGCCGCTGAAGCCTGGCCCAGCTGCCGGGCCACTGACTGCTCTGCTTGGCTCCGGGTGCCGGTGATTGAGTGCCCAGCCCTGTTCTGCTGTCTGTTGCACTGTGTAGATCTGGAGTGGCTCCACGGGCTTGCATTTGTCTGACATAAATGGGAGCAGAGCCTGGCCTGCTTCAGCTCCCTTCCCTGGTAGCTGGAGGAGAGCTCTGATTAATGATTGATTGCCGGTATTAATTTGCTGTGTGTAAGAGGTGTACAAGGACAAGGCTGAAATGGCTCTTGCGTATCCGAGGGGAGTTGGGAAGAGCTGACGGCTTCAAGGAGAGCTGTGTGCTGGCAGACACCTTCCCTAGAGGGGCTGAGAAACAGGAACCCCTTTGGGAAGGTTTTGAAGTGGCTGGTTAGTCTCTGTGAAGTTATTCTCTCCTTAGGTGCTCTGTGCCTGTACCCGCCACAGGTCCCTGGAGACACAGCCCGGTTTTCAGAGGTGCTGTGCTGCTATTTTTCCATACAGGTAGAAACTACTAGGTGTCCAGCATCTTTAATGTGGGAATGAGATGTTCAAGGGAAGCTCTGAAACTCCAGGAATGCTGGCATCCATCCTGTGGGTCGTGCACAGGATGGAGGTGGGATGCTGGCATCTTTGGAGAAGCAGTTTTTGAAGTCTTGGTCAGAAAGAGCCCAGCCTTTAGGCCCTTTGGTCTTTGAAAAAGTGGCTGCAGCAACCCAGACCCTTCCCATTCTGGCTTCCCTGGTCCCTGCTACAAACGTGGATCAGGGCAAGGTAGGAAAGAGAAGAGGGGAGTGCTAAAAGAGTCATGAACGCAAAAGTAGATGATCTGAGAGATATTTCTAGATGGACGTGGGTAGGAAAATGAGAGGAGAATGCTATTTGCATCTTGCAATTAAAATAAATCTCAACAGGAGAGGGGATGGCAGTGCTGAGTCTGTTGATGTGTCTGATGAAGCAAAGCTGATTCACCTGGAAGCTGACACAGCTGTGTTAATGTGCTGGCAGCTCCTGCCTGCCTGTGAGTCAGCCTCGATGGAGCCTGGCCTCACCTGGGAGTTGGAAAAGCTGCTGCCTCCCCTTGGACTGGCGATGGTTCCTTGCTGGGCTCCCACACACGCACCCATCTCCAGGTGCCAGGCAGAGGGGCAGCACCACCGGGGCAGGATGTGGGCTCCACTAACTGTGCAAGCATTTCAATTGCCACTCATTACTTTGTTTTGCAGGATTGGGGAATGTGTGCAGAGCAGTGGGAGATAGGAAGGATGGGGATGTGACTTTTTGAGTGTAATTGCAGTGATTTACCCATTTGCAGTTGAGAGCACAAGCGAGTTGGCAGGCAGGGGTCGAATGCCGGGGAGCAGCAGTGGTCCTGCCATTTGGGATTGAAAAGGGAAATGAAAAGCCTCAGCCTTGGGAGTAGAGAATTCTCCTCCACACCCCGCATGCTCTAAAAATACCCATTGGTAATCAAGGTCCTGCTGCTCGCCTTTGTGTCTCCCTCGTTGCTGGTGCTCATCAGGCCCTCAGGTATAAATAGCAGAGCCCTTGACAAAGCCACTCGCGGTTGTTTTGATGTCCCAAATGCTGTGGTGGTGCTCAGTGTGGTCAGACAGACTCTCTGGGATGGCACAGAGCTGGAGAACCAGCTCTGACACAGACTCTCTGGGAGGGTGGGACTTGGGCACGTACTCGCAGGGTGTTCCATGGGAGAAATGTAGGGCTGGAAGGAGATGGGAGATGCAGCTTTGTGTGCATGCAGGGAGACAGAATTGATGATGCTTTTTGGAGTTTTTCAGTTGCCCAAGCTAGAAATGGCTGCTTGGTCTGTTGGGTATTACAGAATCATAGAATGGTTTGGGTCAAATGAGATTCTGTGCATCATTTCCTTCTACCCCCTGCTGTGGGCAGGGACACCTCCCACTGTCTCAGGTTGCTCCAAGCCCTGTCCAGCCTGGCCTGGGACACTTCCAGGGATGGAGCAGCCACAGCTTCTCTGGGCAACCTGTGCCAGGGCCTCATCACCCTCACTAAGATTTCTTCTTAGTAACTAATCTAAACCTTCCCTCTTTCAGTTCAAAGCCATTAGTCCCTCTATCTTTCCCCACCCCATTTCCTTCAGGCTCGGGGGCTTCAGCCCATTCTGTAACTCTCAGAGTAGTAGGAGAGGGAAGGGGCAGATCTGCAGATCAGCTCCTCTCCCTGTGCAGCAGGGCTGGGTGTTTCTGGAGCCAAGCAGAGCTCCAGGAAAACCTCTGAGTGCTGCCTGTGGGACCTGAAGGAAGAGAGGGAGATGCGATCTCGTTTTTTCCAATGTGTCAGAAGTTGTTATAGAAAAGAGACCGATCGATTGCTCTCCGTGTCCACTGCTAGACAGAACAGGAAGGAATCAGATTAATTTGCAGCAGGGAAGATCAAGGTTAGATATTTGGGAACAGCAGTCTGCTGCAAGCGTTGGAAAGTGCTGGGAGGGGATGGGGAGATCCGTGTGTCTCATGACTGGGGACTCGAAGAGCAAATATGTGGTGGGGGTGGGACGGGGACAGCTGGTGCTGCTTCATGGTGGAGTCTGGGACAATCTGTAAGTGGAGGCTTCCTGGTGTGATGGGGTCCCTCCCTGCCAGATGTGGACACAGTGATGGAGGCTGCAGGGATACAATGCTTATCAAGCAATTACTGGGGGAAGCAGAGAGGTGTCTCCAAACTGGCTGCTCTGCAGCTTGCCCATGCAAACTGTCTCGCCGAAATCCAAATGTCATCCGTCATCAGCAGCTGAGCAGCCTCTCTGAAACCTCTGAGTGGGACGTACGCACTGGTTCATTACAGCTGTCAACCTGCTGGTGCTTGGGTTTATTTGTGGTGGTGGTGTTGTTCACAGAGAGCCTCTGCTATGCTTTTTGGAGATGAGTGCTGGCTCTGGGGGCTGGGAGCTGGAAGAACTTCCATCTGCTTGCTCTGAAGGCAAAGGCTGTGTCAGCACCCACCACAGTTTCCTGAAATCATGTAGGGATGGAGTCAGAGAATTGGTTTAGGTTGAAAATAACCTTTTAAGGCCATTGAGTCCAACTGTTAGCCCAGGATTGCTAAGCCCACCACTAGCCCATGTCCTTAAGTGCCACATATCCACATCTTTCAAATCCTTATGGGGATGGTGACTCCACAACTGCCCTGGGCAGCCTGTACCAGGGCTTGACATCCTTTTTGGTGAAGAAATCTTTCCTAATGTCTAATCTAGCCCATCTGGTGTTGCCCTGGCCCCTCTCTGTAAGCAAAAGCCAGCAGCCTCCATTGCATCCTCCCTGCTCACTTTTTTGCAGGGACTTGGGGAAAAGGGACCTTGACAGGAGGATTTGAAGGGGATGGGACAAGGAGGAACAGCGTGGGTTTCCAAAGCTGCAGTCCTTATGGGAGATGTGGCTTGACTTTCTCCTGTGCCCAGTGGTGGTTTGCAATACACTGGCACCCCGGCTGTGTTCCCTGGGGTAGGTGTCCAGCTTACAGCTTCCTCCACTGAACCAGAAGCTCTTTTGCTTACAGGAAGGAATTTCTTCAAACCCTCCTGGGGAGCACAGAGCTCAGCACCCCCCTGTCCAGAGAAACTTGCCCCAAATCTTCTCCCACGGTCTGTTGTGGGGTTAAAACTTGTTCCCGAGTGCAGTCAGAGGGAGGATCAAATGTGGAGCCAGGAAAAGGAAACCTAATGGGTAGGTAATTAAAGGACATGCCAGGGATAGATGGATGAATGGAGCGCAGAGAGGATGCGGAGGGGCTATAGAAACACATTAATACATGTATGAGGAAGGGAGAGATGGACGACAAGATTAATTTACGATTGTTCCTGTCTATTATTATTCTGAGTCAGACACTCAGATCACATTTGGAAAGTCTCCAAATCTGCCCCAGTGCCATGAGGTTAATACAAGGCCAATGGCTCCGCAAGATCCCCTGGGCTCGGAGCCGGATTAGACAAATGCCAGCTGAAACCTAAGGTGGGCAGATAGGGGAGCAAGAGATAAGAGGGTGAGCAGAGGGGTTAGAGGGCTTCGTGCCTGGGATTAGCGAGTGATGATATGGGCTGGCACCGGCTTGGGGTCACCAGAGGAGTGTTATCGTCCGGGATGGCGGCAGTGGAGAAGCCCAGACTTATTTTAGGAGGGAAAAAGTTGTGCCTTGTTGTTTGTGTGATGGGATGAGGTGAGCCTATAGTTGGTTTTACTCCCTGCTTCCTGGGCTGGCTGGATATGACCATTGCATCTCAAATCCCTCTCTATCCCAGAGGTGCTTCAGCAGCTGGTGGCAAGTAGGGATTTTGGAAATCTTTGCTGCCCAGGGGCTGCTGACCTCCTGCCTGAGATTTTTATAGGTCTTGGCTGATTCTCAGGAGCTGGGGAGCAGTGAAAGACTTTGAAGGGTGTGGATCCTGAGTTCAGACCCCCAGGAGAGGTTGTTTTGCTCTTTGCTGTAGCTCAAGGGCAGAAGGTGCAGTGGTGCCCAAGCAGAGATACGGCACATTCCCAACTTCCCTGTGTGCAGGTTCCGTGCCATGGAATGGCCCTTTCTCCTTGTCAGGGTTAAACAAGTGGCTCACTGGCAGCTTCATGCCTTGCCCTCGTGGCTCAGAGGAGGTCTGCAGCCCTGTGATCCACGGAGGGAGTTCAGCAGCTCAGGAAAGAGGAGCAGTACTTCACAACAAGGGGTGAGCCAGGAGACTTGTTGGAAACTGTAATCATTAGATGTTCTCCTCCTTGGAAACCTGAGCGTTTCCCTTCCCACTCACTCCTCATCTGAAGTACAGCTCTTTGCCTCAGCTCGACAAGCTGGGTGGGCTGAGATGG
Organism: Chaetops frenatus; assembly: GCA_013400775.1. NCBI lineage: Eukaryota > Metazoa > Chordata > Aves > Passeriformes > Picathartidae > Chaetops > Chaetops frenatus. Next base: position 157,884 of record VZTR01021625.1, on the reverse strand, counting down.
GTTTCCCTATCAAATTGTACAGATGGGGCAAAGGGAACCCCAACCAGCTGGAGCAAGGGTGCACAGGCAGGGAAGGGATTTGAGAGGGACGAGGGTGCATCACCGTTTGTTTATTCCTTTGCTATAATAATTGGCTGATTAAGTTGCAGTTTTATTTCGTTTCGGTGGCAATCAGATTGAGAGTTGTAATATCCACTCACACCTTGTAATTACCATTAATTTCTCTCTGCTCTTGCGAGGCAGGGCTGGGTTGGCAGGGGCAGCCAGGAGTGGGGTGGGTCGGATCCCAACGCTTGGCATCTTGATGAGCCGAGGCAGTGCCTGCTCCTTGGCCAGGGGCTGAGATGGAGGAATTGGAGAGGATGGAGAAGGGGTGAGGAATGGGGAAAAATCCACCTTAAATCCCAGACAAAGGCAAACCCAGCAAAGTGTCAGAGTCAGCACAACAGGCTGTGTGAGTCTAATTACCATAACGATATGAAAGAGCCCAATCAGCAATCTGGGGCTAATCTTTCATGTATTACAGGTCTCTCTTTTGGAGCGCTCCACAGCTAAATGCATTTTTAATGAAGATATTCCTAGACTTGGAGATAATTTCCCACTCTTTACAAGGAGGGTATCAGAGCTCATTAAGTGGGTTGTTCTTCTTTTTATGTATCTATATGTATCTGTGTGTTTATATATATATATCCCAGTTGTTCAGAAGGCCAGAATCAGTGCCGGCGGCGGGAAAGGGAAGACATTCCCTGTTGCAGGGAGGGAGGGATGTGGTGGGACAACTGGCTCTCACGGGAAAGTTTGCATCTCCCATGGGTTTGTGTGCTTTTCCTCCCTCTCTGATGCAGATAGATAATCAAATACAGTAAAAAAATAGTGGGAATGGGGATTGGGGTGCTCGGAGCAGGATGGGTTGAGGTGAGGCCAAAGCCTCCGCAGTTATTGCAGCCTCAGCTATGGCTGGTGAGGGACTGTAATCATATTATTGCTCTGATGGTGATTTCTCCTATCACTTCCTAAAGTGCTGTCAGATGAAATCTGGCTGGAAATTAAGGGAGAAGCTGTGGCTGGCCTGCAGAGGATGAGATATTTGGGGAGGGAGGGGGCTGTCTCCTCCTGCTTCCCAGGATCTCAGCAGACGCTTTCATGGGGAGCAGGGAAAGGAAAACAGGGAGATTGCCTTTAAAGCCTCAGACAGCTGGCTCCTGACAGGAGGAGAACTCAGAGGGTGTGTTTCCAATTATCTCTGTAGATGGGGCCAAATCCCTAGAGGGGATGAGGAACCGTAAGTCAAAATGAGATCGAGGAATTGCTGGAGAGAAACTGGAGCGATGATGGGTCTCATCCGAGAGCGCCCGTGTGGGGAACATCACGGGGCTCAATTATAACCTGCCCGAAGGGAAAAGACTTTGAACTCGAGGGAAGAGGCACTTGCTGTGAGCCTGTGAGCAGAAGGGTGTCTGAAGTGTCTCTGATGCCGTTGGATCGTTGGGTTTTCTCCTGGGCTCTGCATTGCCAAGTCTTTATTTGGGCCTCGTCAGTAGTGCTGGGGGCTCCTTCCACTTGGGATTTAGCTTTTAAACCTAAAAACTGAAAGGCCTCTGGAGTGTAGAAGTCTTTGAACGCACTCTGGAGTTGGGCTGGAGCAGTGATGTGTTAGGTCTGATCCCTTGCTCTCGGGTATGAGCCTTGCAGGGGCCCACTTTCTGGCTGAGACAGACGTGCCTCTTAGGTCTGGATGCTTGCTTTTGGTGGCCAAATTTCCTGCTCCTCTGGCACCTCCTTCCAGCTTGCAGGGAAATTTGGTTTCTGCTTGGTCTCATTTCTAGCCTTGTTCCTTCTTGTTACAGGGATTACAAGCCTGTTGAGGGTGCTGGGGGACATGAGGGATAAGAGGCTTCATTTAAAGGCAGCACCAGAGATTTCTGGAGCCCTGATGAGGGTGCTGGGAGCATCTGCTTGTATATCCTGAGGGAATTGCTTCCTTCCTCACCCTGTCCCAAGGGCCTCCAGCAGGAGACTGTGGGTGGCAAGGGGTTAAAGAGGCAGAGGAGCGAGAGGAGGACAGCAGAACTTTGCAGGGATGATGAACACCACCGAGGATGATTTTCCCTCCACGGAACAGGCCATTGATCTATGATTAGAGGAACTGAAGCTTTTACAGTCCATCAGGTAGGAAATCACATCATTGTGGGTTCAGAGGTCAGAGAAACCGGGGAGAGTGTGAGGTGAGAGAAGAGCAGACAGAACCCCTTGAGGGGCTTGGAAAGGCAAGGACAATGTATGGATCTAAAGCTTTGAGGGTCCTCAAAATAGGCAGGAGTCTTCAGCTTGTTTTGGCTGCCCAGGTTGGGACAATTGAGAGTCTCCTGGTTTGTGCACTGAGAATTGGTCTGATGTCTTTTGTGCTGTGAGCAGCTTGGGGTGGCCAGGCTGGGTCTGAAGTCACAGCTGTGACCTCAAGGTGGTTTCTCCTGCTGGTCCTAGAGATGCTGCTGCTGGACTGGATGTTAAATGCCATGAAAGGCTGAGGTTGTCCCAGGAACAGGCACATGAAAACATCATTGCAGTCCTTTTGCTGATGGGGTTGTGCTCTCTGACCCCAGAAACACCCACTTCAAACAATCCTTCTGAATTTGTTCCTCCACTTGGAGATGCTCCTCGAGCCAGAGTCCTTCAAGCACTGAAATTTCTCTGGGGCTGGGCTAAAAATAGCTCATGGAACCAGTGCTCATAATGCAGTGCTTTGATACTGCACTGAGGAGTGAATAGATTATATGTGTGCCTTGGTGCCTGCTGTAAATAACTGGCTGCTGGAGCCAGGTGGGTATTATGGATTAATTCAGTAATTGGTCCATCTGGAGCACCTACTTACAATATCCATTTTTCCATGTACCTCTTAATATCTTGAAAGGAGCTTTAGGAAGATGCACACTGGTAATGAGAAAAGGAAAACTAGGGAGGGCTCATTTAGCAAGAGGATGGAGAGGAAGGTCAGGAGACGAGCCATCAGGTAAGTTGGTAAAGGGTTACTCTCAAGCAGATCGATCATGTGTAATTTGGCCTTGCTCTGAGAGAAAAAGGAGTAACAAAGGTAGGGAAGATTAAATAGAAGACAAAGGGAGAGCATGTGATTACAGCCTCTCCTGTCCTGCTTTTCCCTAGCCCTGTGACGGCAGCTGTACCACTCATTTTCTGCCTGTTATTTTGCCTCTGGCCTCAGCCCCGTGGCTTCTCAGCGGGGTGTTTTAAAAATATGATATGATTCCTTTGCCTTCTGTGTTTGCAGACCCATAGCAGGCACTGACCTTTCAAGTCTCTTCGTGATTAAAGCTCTTATTAATTTCCTGTGGGGCTGCAGACACTCTGAGGCAGTAAAGTGTTGGGAGTTCATTAACATGTGGGGCTTTAATTAGTCGGCAAGAAATCCCCCTCTGTCCTGATTTGACCAAGGAAACAAGAGGAAGGATGGTTTGGAAAAAAAAAAAAAAAGAGAGAGAAAACTATGTTGAAGTAAAAATAGTTGCAGCAAACATCTTCAGAGTAGGAGTAGATTTCAAGGCTCACGATCTATTTATCAGGTACTTTAGACCTGTGTGCATGTTCCCCATACAAACCATCAGCCATGGCTCTTTACAGACAGATGTGGGGACAATCATTCCACTGGCAGTCCAGAGCAGTAAATAATAGTGGCAGGAAGGGAATGAATAGAAGGGTTTGGAAAACAAGCCAAGTGAACCTGTGCAGCAGCTTCTGCACAGCCTGATGCTGCCATGGGCAGCGCAGCCTGTTCCACTCTCCCAGATTTCAGTGGAGGCACATGAGGATTGCTGGAAAACCAGGTGCAATGAGCTTTGGTGTGGTGGGGCTTGATCCTTCTACCTTTTCAGTGGTGGCACTGTGCAGGCAGGATCCCTGTTAGAGGAGATTTAAGTGGAGCAGAGCCCAGTGTCAGGCACAGCAGCAGCCCAGAGGTGCTCCAGCCATGGGAATGCACCATCAACACGTGGTCCTGATATTTATTTAAACCTTAGGTGGAATGATGTATGTTTGATTGCCCAGTTGATCTATTTGTGACAAGTGTTAAAACACATGTGCATTGATTTTCTTTGAAGAGCGTATTTCTAAGGGTAATTTAATAGTGGTGTTGAGCATAGCTCTTACTGGCCAGGGAAGAGGTGGAGGGAGGGAAGGGGGGATTAGATGAAGAAGAGAGAGACGCTAATGGCGTTTTCACAATGCAATTGCTTAGGTCAGTGAAAAGCTGTCACAGTTTAATGCACTCGCTTGTTGGGGATGTTATCATATACAGGATTAAGCCATTCCAAAACATGAAAACAAGAGCAGCTTGTTAGTGAGGGAAGCTGTTAAAGAGCTGCTGTTGCAAAGTTATGATCTCTGTGTGGAGGGAGTTACGCTGTGCCTCTCCTGCTGCTCAGACTGCGGGGATGCTCTTGTCTTCTGGGACCAGCTGGTGGTCTTCTCCCCTTTTCCTGGAGGAGTTGCTCCTTTTCAAGTTGTCCTTTTCAAGCTCCTTTCGAGTTGTTCCCATTCACGAGGTGTTACATCATGGGCAGAGAGCGTATTTCATCCTGGATCCTGAGAGGTTGTTAGGGGATAGGTGAGGGTAAATCCTAGGGAACAGAGCCTTGGTGAGGGTAAATTCGTGTACATCTCTTGGCTCCAGGCTGAGATGTCAGATGTGCCATGGTGTTATGACCAACAGCAGCAGTTCAGTCTGGGGCTCTCTGGATGTGTTCGTTTCCCAGCTGCCAGGGACAGTGAGTCCAACACCCACGTGCCGTCTTCTCAGAGCTTCAGTAGATTTGCTTTTTGACTCCTAATGAGGAGTAAAAGGTTTTCTGCTGGCTCAGGCTGGGATCTAAAAGTCAAGCTGAGCTTTTCCAGGTGAAATACTGTCCTTGTTCATATCCATGCAGCCTTCTTGTCTCTTGTGGGGTTGCAGAACTGGTACTTGGATGGCAATAACACCATTCATCACACGGCAGTCGGGGGAGGCTCTGCTCCCTCCTTCCTGGCTGACTCCACATGGCTGCCAGGAACAGAAAGCATTACAAGCTTGTCTGTGTCACCCAAAATCAGCAGCTCCAGCTCTGGATATGTGTGAGGAGCTGCTTTGTGGAATAGGATGGAAAGGCTGTGCCATCTCCCCGATGCCACTTTTCACAGCGGGTTGTATTTTATGTGCAAGCGTGTGAGCTCCTCTCCACCATATGTAATATTTAGTTCTCCATACAGTCTACTTTCAAATGTTGAAAACAGTGGAGCATGTCCTCCTTCCTCCTGGGAAATAGTTGCACAGCCCTGTAGATCTTGGCATCAAGAACTTTTTTCATATATGCACTTGACCTAAATTCTCTCTCTCTCAAATAACCACAGTTTTTGCCCTCTGGCAATATCCCCTCTCCCAATATCCCTCTTCTTTAGAGTGTTCACACTTGAAATACTTATGGTTGCAATAATACAGGTACCTTTATATGTATTTGAACCAGGCTATAAATCCTGCTGGTTGACAAGGTTATTTTTATCTGGCTTCTGCCATGACCCACTGTTAAAATACATGACATAAATTACACAGAACGTATCATACAAGCCATTTTTCCTCATATGAAGCCTGATAAATATTAATGGCCCATTGCTGTAGCTTTGTACTGTTGTAGGATTGGAGTCAATGAGGTTGATCCAAGGCATGATAATTGCTGGTGGACATGGACCCCAGGCAGTGCTGAATTAGCTTCTCTCCAAGCACTATGCACTTCTGGGGTTCTGAATTGTGTCTCCAGGGGGTCTGTTTTGTCCTCTGCATTTTCAAATTCTGTATCATAGAGGGAAGACTCAGGCTGAATGAGACAAGTCCACCCAAAACTCTTCCCCTGCTGATTTGTCCTCACTTGGGTCATCTATAGTATTAAATACTTGCATTCATCTTTGCCACAGATGGCAAGGCAGCAGTGTGGATGTCACCTCTGTCCCCAGGCCCACATCACTGCTCATCCCTCACACCCTTGGGACCCATTGCCCACACCTCCCCTTATCTTCCCAATCTCCCCAAAGGTGAATTTTCAGTGCCTGCCAGCTGTAAATGGCACTTTATCCGCTGGAAATGTGAATCTGGTCAGTGGCGTCAGCTCCGTCACGCTTATCAGAAATGCATTATCAGGTGGGGATTAGACAGAAGCTCGTGCTCCTGTTGCTATCCATGCCAGGCAAATAATGAATAATGAAAATTCCCAGGACCAGAGACAAACACACTTGGCAGGCAGGGAAGTGCCTGCACTGCCTTTCACTCACTTTAATGTGACAAACACGGCTCCTTCAGAAATCTTTCCACTCCATTCACCATGGCTTTTTTTTCCCCATTTCTTTCCCCTCCTCCTGTTGTTTCCCCACTCTCCCAGCCCCTGAACCCCTGTGCCATGGAGGAGGATTCAGGAGGTCACTCCCACCCTGACTTCCACCCAGCCTCACAGAGACTCCTTTGTGTTCACACAAGGATGCTGTGTGGTTTGGGTCCTCACCTGCTCTGAACTTTGCCGTTGCAGTGTCTCTGCCCTGTTGTCAGTGAAGCTTCCAGGGGAGGACAGAGCATTGCAGAGACATTACTCTGCTCACACAAACCTTGCTTCCATGGCCACAGTGAGTTTGGTGGGAATGAGAGGGAAGGGACTGTGTCTCCCAGCATATCAGTCCTGCATCCTTCAGTGCTGACCTTCCCCAGCCCTTAGGGTTTTGCTCCCTGCTCCACCTGCAGCCACTCCAGACCTGTCCAGGCCTTGTCCTGCACCGCAGATACTCTGGTTAACTCGAGTCCTTGCCCTTTACTCAGGGTCAGTGGATGCTTGGTTTTATTCTGTCTCGTACCATCCACCAATATCTCACACCTGCCCTTCCTGAGCTGTGGAGAGAGCAAACACTTCCCTGGGGCTACCAGCCACTCTTGGCTTCTGAGGTGTGCAAGGCAGGATGGCTGCGCTCCTTGTTGTCACAGTCAGTGTAGAAACAGGAGCAGCAGGTCCTACTGCAGCATTCCTGGGCTCAGAGAGAGCTTTCCTGCCATGGCTGTCCTCTGTGTGCCTTCTGTCTTCCTGTTCTCTGCGTTTCCCACGCAGGAGCAGGAGGATGTGGGTTCCATAGTGATGCACTCCCTGCTGCAGGTGGCTGTGAGTGACCTCTGGTTCTCCCGAGTTCCGGGATGTGCTGGAGCTTTCTCCAGGATGCTGTGGAATGGGGCACTGCTCAGAGAGGATGGGGCCAAGGAGAATGTGTTTGTTGCTGACCAGGTATGGGATTTTTCCCAGGACTCAGGTCTGGCCTGCCTCTTGTCTCACGTAAATCAGCCGTGGCGATGCCATCTGTAAAGGCTGTCTACACGAGACACGACTACAGCATGGCGTTTTTTTTTTCCTGCAGTTGTCATCTAGAAGCAGGCAATAAATTTTATGGACCAGGGTTTATTGAGCACAGAGGATGAGGAATTGAGCTGCCTGGCTTGAATCTGAAGCTGATGTTCTGGAGGGAACAAGAGCTTTCAGACGAATGCTTCGATCACTCACTGCCCACTTTCCAGAGGAAGTCAAATGACCGTGTCCCATGTCGGCATTTCCTGGGGAGCAGAACCCCGGTACCAGCCATGCCCTGCCTTTGCCCTGTCTGTCAGGGGTGACATCTGTCTCTTTCCCAGCCTGCCTATTTAAAAAGCATCCAGGCTGCTGCTGGGAGGGTGTCTCGGCTCGGCACCGGTGGTGACAGTCCCTCTTGACGCAGTCTTCTTGGCCACGTTACACCAGCTCCGTGACTCCAGCTCTTCCTCCCATCCACCCAGCAGGGAGGGAAGGAGCTGGAAGCCCACATCACATCTGCTGCGCAGTGGGAACCTTTGCCAGAGAGATTCCTGCTCACTAATGTCAAACTTATTTTAGCAAATAATGCACATTATCTCATCCTGTGGAAGGGGCTGGTGCCAGCAGCGATCGCGGGGGCTCCGGAGGAGATGCAGCTCCAAAGCACTGGGGTTTGGGCATGGGGTGGGAATGTGCTGGGGGGTGTGGGCATGGGGTTTGCTCCGTGCATGAAAACGCTCCTGGAGTTTCATGTGTGGGACTCTTGGCCAAACATGGAGTCATAAAATCATAGAATAGCCTGGATTGGAAGGGGTATTAAAGATCAAGTTCCAACCCCCTGCCATGGACAGGGACACTTCCTCTATCCCAGGTTGCTGGAAGCAGTGTCCAACATGGCCTTAGACACTTCCAGAGATGGCACATCCATAATATCTCTGGGTGGCCTGTGCCAGGGCCTCACCACTCTCACAGGGCAGAATTTTTTTCCCTATATCTAATCTAAACCTACTTTCTGTCAGTGTGAAGCCATTTTCCTTTGTTCTGTCACTCCATGCTCTTGTAGAAGTCCCTCTCCATCTTCCTTGTAGATTCCCTTCAGTCCTAACCATCTTTTCAGACTTGTGAAACCAGTTTGTGCCACTGGCTCAAGCAAGAACCAACAGGAGTTTTGGAGGCCCCACATACACACAGGTTGTACTCCTTTGGCCTTTTTCTGCAGCAAGGTGTTTATTTGCTTTTCTCCTCAAGCACATGGTTCTCTTCACGTAGGGAAGCTGGAGAAGGAGGCAGAGCGAGCCCCAGTCCTCTCATCCCTCTGCCAGTGCTGCAATATTCAGTAACTGATGCTTGTGGGGGGATTTGCCAAAGCACACCTTGTTGACAGCTACCCCGATTCCCTGACTATCCCAGAGCAGAGATGAACTGGTGATTTATTGTTCACGCTAGGAAAAGAGAACTCCATCTCTGGTGATGCTCACAGGGTCGCTTCTGTAAGATGAGACAGCTCATCTGTTTTAGCAGAACCGGTATTTCAAAGATTGCCACTGTTAGCTGGCCATTATCATCCTCATTTTTCATACAAGTCAATTGAGGGATGGTGAGAAAACAAGAACTGTAGATAACAAGGAGCCAAAAAATAGACAGAGGTCCTGGCACCAAGCCCTGGGATTGAACTGTTTTGACTGTGATGCCTCTTTGAAGGCATTTGAGGGGACTTCCTTTCTTCTTGTCCCTTGTCAAGGCTATTGGTGCTGGTTTGTGCCTTCACTGCAGTCTAGATGTGGTTTTATCCATCAGGTTATAGGTGAGTGAGACCCTCCCATAGTGCTAACAGCACATTATAGAATCAGAATGGTTTGGGTTAGAAGGGACCTTAAAGCTCACTTTGTTCCACCCCCCTACCCTGGACAAGAACCCTCCACTATCCCAGGTTGCTCCAAGCCCCTTCCAGCCTGGCCTGGAACACTTCCAGGGATGGGGCAGCCACAGTTTCTCTGGGCAACCTGTTCCAGGGCCTGATCACCCTCACTGCAAAAATTTTTTTTTTTTCCATCTATCAAACCTAATTTTCTGAAATATCTTTAATTAAATACCTTTAATTCAGGACTCCTTTTCCCTCATGGGACAATTGCAGTTGACATTAATGAAAGTTATTTATTCCCATTAATGGCAGTTTCCATTATTGTACTGTTTTTGTATAAACTGCCCTGAAGGTCATGAGGAACATTGGGTGACTGCTCCAGGCAGACCAGTGTGCTGGGATAACCCAGAGGATGTGCTCAGTCTTGTGCTCTAGCTGGAGCCACAGGAAGAGCCCTGGGAAATCTGAAAAAAAAATTGGGAGCAGAGCTTGGAGGAAAATTTCCTTTGGAGTATCTTTTACCCACCAGAAAAAGATTGCCTTTGTCAAGAGAGACACTGACGTGGGAAACATCTGTTCTGTGCTAAAAAAAAGGGGAAAGGCGGATAGAGGGAAAAACTCGAGAACGTGATTTCCCCCTCCCCCCTGCTTGTTAAGCAGCAAAATGGAAACAAGAATAATTGTGAGCATATGGGGTGAAAAATAATAAACAGGCAAATAAAGAAAATTATGTTCTGGCTGGGCAGCTGATTTTTTTGGGATTTCTTTCATTTGTAGATGTTGGAATCGGTATTGTGGGGGGATATGTTGTCAGCAAAACAGGCAGAGATCAGTCAGATGAAATTAATTGTGAGGCTGAACACACAGGAGACTGAACATGAAAATAACATTGTGTTCATGGGAGCTCTGAGCCTGGGCTGAAAGAGAGGTGGCACTCGTGATCTGCTGGCTTGGAGGTTGTCCACGCAACCCAAAATCATCCCCTCTGTGTTAATGGAGCCTCTCCTAACCTGCTCCAGTCCTCTGGGAGGATCGGGGAGCAACCTGTGGTTGGAGGCTCGCGTGAGAGTTGAGTCTACTCCAGACTAGACTGGAGTACTCTTAGCAGGTGCCAGCGCTGAACTTTCTGCCTCACTTGAAGCGAGCGGTGTTATTTCTCCGCAGCTGTCGAGGAGGGGGCTGAGCGAAGGCAGGAGTGGAGCTGCGATCCCGCGTAAGTGATAGCACATCAGGCAGAAATTAAATGCTGCTTCCACTTCTCCTAGCCTGCTGCCTGAGCAGTGCCTGGGGATCATCTGCCTCTCGCTTTGCTGAGCTTGTCTTTCCTCAGGGTTGATGCCACACTGTACCCAGGGACAAGAGCAGTGGTGGCAGTAAGGACAAAGTGTGGTGTTTGATCTGGGGTTTGGAGGGAGCGCTTCCCACACCTGTTTGTCACTGGCCCTTCTCCCCCTGGCAAAATGGAGCTGTGTTTCAGTCGGAGGAGGGATCTGTCTTCACAGCTACAGAGGACAGAGGGAAAGGGAAACAGCTTAAATCCTGCAGGAAGCAGGTGCAATGTGATAGGCCTCCTGAACTCCAGCATGACAGTGACAACCATTAGAGAGATGACCTTTGCCAGGTGGGAGCTGAAGCTCCATCACCTCTAACCCATGTGCCAATCCTGCAACTCATCCATCTTGTCACTGGGTGTGCCCATGCCTGATAAGGGCCATTCCTCGGGTCTCCTTGAAGGAACAGAAGGCATCAGGGGCATTAGAAGGCCCAGGGGACTGTGCCTGTGTGAGGGATGGTCATGGCCATGTTACCACTGAGGGCACACGGGCACCACAGTGGCCCAAGGACACTCTGTCCTGCAGGGTGCAGGAGTAGCTGCTCTACAGAGCCCATGAGGGTGAGGCTCAGGCCACTGCCCAGCCCCCTTGCTCTTTGGTCCAGGTCTCCAAAAGCTAAGGAACAGGATCAGTTTCCCCTCATGTCTTGCCATCCTCAGATGAGCTCTCCTCCCCGAAACCTCCATGCTCAAATTCCCAGTTCCAGTTCTGGCTTTTTGGGATCATTGGTTGGGATTCTCTCACTTCCTGAGGGCTTGAAACTTGCCTCTGGCCACCTGGCACGCTTGCCTTTGGATTTGCAGCTTCTCCTGCTCATTAGCTCATAAATAATATGGACCAGCAGCATTCAGTGCTAATTAATTTTGTGAACTGAACCAGGGTGAATGGGGTAATTGCCCATGGCGCGTGTGGGCCGCCAGGTGAGCCCTCCTGCTTTTGCCCTCCTTGTTTACCAGCTCCTCTCTGTTTATTTTAAGAAGCATTTGGTCCCTTCTCCATGTGCAGAAGAAAAGCCATGTGATCCAGCCCAGAGAGAGCGCAGCAGGCGCTGAATATTAAATTAAAACACATCCTCGCTTATACACAAAAAAACCCCAAGCTGGAAAGGTTAAGAGCTAACAGAGATCCTCCGAACAGTCTCTGTCTGTTTGGAATGAATTAATCAGACCATTAAACAAATCTTTTAATCTAAAGTATCCCTTTCATTTCAGTACTCTGTAAAACAAAGTGACTGGAGTATTGAGGGGAGAGTTTGCCATCACTCTGCTTTATTTGTACTAGGGAGGCGGGTGATGCGATGAATTTTTTTTCCCCTCCCTGTTTTCTTCTTTTAGAAACAAAAGCAGGGTTAGAAAGAGCACATGAGCTGGGACTAAATGGGCATGGAAAAGGCTGAATTCCCATGATTCCCATTCACGAGGTGTTACATCATGGGCAGAGAGTGTATTTTTTGTTTTGGGAGGCAGAACAAGCATGGGAAGAGGCAGCATCTCAACTGAGATGAACAATATATGGAAAGTATGGGATGTTCAAGTCTTTGGATAGAAAGGCTGGAGCAGGGAAGGCAGAGAACATGGCTGAGGTCTTGGAGCCCAGAGCAAACAGGAAAGTTGCTCTGCAAAGGCTTAGTGGAGTTTATCAGGGAGGAGTCACAGAGGTGCTGGTAGATGCTGAGAGATCTCATCTGCAAACTGTGCCACAGGCTTTCAGCAGCCCGAGCATTCTCAGTCTAGGGAAGGGTCTGGGAGGACTGTACATGTGGCAAAGAGCTCAGAAACTCTGTGTGCTACCTTGCTAACTCATGTCTGCAAGGCAGTCACTTTCTGAAGCGCTGAGCAGCACTGGGGCCTCCTGAGTTGTGTTTCTAAAGTCATTTGTGAAGTTGGTGGTGCTTTAAACTTCCTATTCCCATTGGCTCAGCTTGCAACCACAGCCTTAAGCTCTTTGGGGTGGCAGTAAAAGTAGCTCAGAACACTGTGAGAATGCACTCTTCCCCCTATTCTTTACCCTTCAAACAGTGCCTGATGGCGTTTTTAAAGCCATTCCTGATTTTTTTTCCCCAGCTGAATGTGTCCAGGAAGACCTAACCTAGGAAAGAACCCTCTGATTGGGGCACAGCTTGTGTGTGTGTTCCCCCCTCCATTTTGGTACTTGCACCCAAGTATTTTAGAAAATGTTACTATCACCCTCACACGTGCAGGAAGGGGAGAGGCAGAGAGAAAGGGAAAGACAAACCCAGGTAAAATCACGCAATCCTGTTGCAAAATCAAATGTATCCTTTTTTTCCCCCCCTTATTATTTTTTTTCTCCCTTTTTAATACACTCTTCAAAGCTTGCTAAGATTAAGTGCACGATTTATCTTTGCCAAGTTTGAATTTTAAAAGGAACAGCCAACTGTGTGATCGTATTATTAATATTTATACCTCGTCACAGAATGTTGACAGATTAATTATGCAATATGGTATAAAAATCAGCAGGCAGCGTGGGAGGGCGGTGGCAAAGTTCATGTATTAATAACCCAGCGGGGTGGCTCACACGCTCCCTGTGTGGCTCCCTGTTACCAGTACTGCATCCCGTGCCCAGCGGAGGCACCTTCCTCCCACCGAAGGGATGAGGATGCTGACAGCAAGAGGGGAAGGACAAACGGGAAAGGCTGAGGAGTCCCAGCTCTTTTTGTGCTGCTGCAGGAGCCTTTGTTGGGTCAGAGAGCAGGTGTGAGAGCTTCACAACCCTTCTTGGCCTGAAGAACACCAGGAGGTGGCTTTGTCAGTGGAGATGCTGGATCAGGTGTTGGGGGTTTGCTCCAAAGTTGTGTCTTGCATCCTGTCTCGTCCCCCCCACCCCGCCAATTTACTCTGCTCTTAATGAGCAGTGTCAGCCTTGCCAAAATTGGTTCTGTCTTACCTGTCCGTGGTGGCTGGTGCTGTGCCTCTTCTGAGGTCCAGGCCAGCACCAGGCACGTTGGAGAAAGGTTTAAATCATCTTTAGTGGACAAATATGAGATGGATGGTTGTACAGGGAGAGGCTTTTCCTTCCCCAAGAAGCCAACTGGGGTTGCTGGGCTCAGCATCTGAGAGATTTATATAGGGAAAAATAGGAAATGAAAATTGTGTGAGCCCCAGGGGTGGGAGCAAAGTCATCTGAGAGCACACTGGTGTTGTTAACTCTCCAGCCCTGACTGGAGAATTGAAGATGGTAGATGTTGTGAGAAGCATCTGTGGAGTGTTACCTCTCAGGATCTTCTCCGCTGGGTTTCTCTTGGAGATGTGCATCCCGTGAGGCTGATCCTGCTCTAGGGCCTCCATCCATTGGCTCCACTTCAGTAAGATGGATGGATGGATGCTAAATTAAGGTCGGGTGTGTGGATGATTCATGCCAGCCAGCCTGGCTGGGCAGGAGAAGTCTGTGGCTGGGAAGAAATCCTTCAGCACAGAGCTGGTAATGTTTGCCTTGGGCAGAGCTGCCTGTGCAGCTGGCACAGCTCAGCTGTCCCCTCCGGTCACCCTCTGTGTGAAGGAAAGCTTGCCCTCCTGAAGCCCTTTGGGGTTGCTATTTCCATCCCAGCCTCTCTCTGCCTAAGTGCTGCTCATTTGAATTTTTTTATTAATGAATCTTTTTCCTCAGTGCGTCTCAGGGGAATGTTTGATATGAAACGATTTGCCTGATCCTTCTCAAATAATCTCAAGCAGTGTCTGGGTCAGGCTGTGGGGATGTACTTGGGCTGATAGAGGGTTCTTTGTCAGAGAAGGCCTGGATTTTAGAAAGGCAGCACAGTACATCTCTCACTCCTGTTCTCCTCTTGCATCCCACTCCTCTTTGGCCCTGGCACAAGCTCTTTCCTAAAAAAAGCATCCACGTGTGGCCAAGCTATGGAGAACAGCCTTTAGGAAGATGTGCAGAGACATTTCAAGACAGATATCCCAGTTCCAATGAGGTGTTTAACCTGCCAGACAACAAAGAAAGTCGTTTAAGGTGGCTTTTGAAAGCCTTTCCAAGGATTTGGCTTCTCTATTTCCATTCAAATGAACTTTCCCTGCTCCCTTGTGTGCAGCTTCCTGATGCCTCCTTTTACAGCCTCGGCCTTTCAATCTTAATTAAAAAAATGGAAAGAACAAAGGCACAAGTGAGCAAAGCACTTCAACAAATGGTTGAAGTAACAGATTTTCCTGGCTTTCAGTGCAGGCTTAGAGGTGTTTCAGGACTTTGCTCCATGAAATTGGGGTCCTAAGGCTACTGGTGCAAATCCCTCCAGCCTTTTCACCCCAGAAGCAAACCCACATTGATGGAAAATGTTTTCATCCACCTGGAGCAGGTTGTCATCACAGAAACCTGAGTTATAAAGGGATTTCCCCCCCATTATTGTGGGTTTCTTTTTTAATTGGGATGGAAACAAAGGCAAAAGTCTCGGAATTGTTTAGAAAATGTTTTTTTCTGCTAATGGCAAAGTTGATCTCCTTCTGGATGGCCAGGCAGGATTTGTCAGCATTATCTGTCAGTGGCCCTTAAGTAGATGTGAATCTGGAAATGCAAAGGTTTAGCTGTTAGTGAATGGAAATTGGGAGCACGGGGTGAGGGGGAGGGTAAGGAAAGTCCAAAACGCCAGCAGATAGAGCCTTCCCCTGCAGCTTCCTGATGGGAGCTGGAGCTTCCTCCGAGTCTCCTCCTGCCTTTCCAGACGATAAACGTTGGATAATTGATTAATTCCGGCCGTGCCCCACCTGGCTGTCGGCTGTCCCGTTTCCCCTGAGTGCCTGCAGCTGCTTTCCTGCCCCAGGACCTCTCTCCCACCGCACGAGGACACGGTGCCTTGGCAGGGAGCAGATGGACACCCCATCTTGCAGGCATCCAGTGCAGGAGGCTCAGTGCTGAGCCCTTTGGAGGCTGGCGGCTCCCAAGACCACGGAGGGTTGCGAGGAGCGGTGAGGGAGGGCTGTTTGTCGGTGGGAAGGCGACTTTGCTGGCTGAAGGTCCTTTTCCAAGTAGCCCTCAAGGTTAAAGTTGGATGCTCCTTCCAGATGGTCTCCATCTGATGCATCTCATTATGGGCTTGAGCTGCCTCGCCTTGCCGGCCTCCCAGTGCCAAGAATAACAGGAAGTGGAAGCCAGCAACAGCGATGGCTGCTGTTAGAAGGGCATAAGATGATTTAAGGGTCAAGACAAGACCATATGGCCCATCAAGGTCCTGTCCTAACAACCCAGAGGAATATAAACTGCCTTGTGTTAGTTCACCCTTCCTGCTTCCTCTCAAGGCTGTTTGCTATAACCTTTGTGACAGCAGTTCCCCAGCTCCACCGTGCTCTGATTTATGTCCAGAGCTGCTTTCCAGAGCCCTGTGGGTCCCTTCATGGTGTGTCCTCCCTGGAGGGCAGGCAGGAGGAGCAGAGGCATCCTGGGATCTGTGGCTGCAGGCTCAGTCTTCTGTCACCCTGCCTGGTTTGGGGAAAATTGGGAGACCCTGCATGTGCAGCTGTGAAATTGGGTGTCGTGTGCGTGCCCTTCTGGCACCCAAGGGTGTGCTGGAGCATTTACTGCTCCTGCCAGCATTTCTCATCCTCAGATCAGTGTGGAGTGGCCTCTTGGTGTCATTGATGGCTCACCCCTCTACTGCCCTCAGCCAGCCCGACTGCTAAGCTGGATAAGCCACATCTGGTTGCTCTTTCCTTGAGATTTAGATGCATCTGGAGTATGCTCAGCTTGTTTTCTTCTCAAATAGTCTGGGAATTTTCCTTGG
This sequence comes from Chaetops frenatus, assembly GCA_013400775.1. Lineage (NCBI taxonomy): Eukaryota > Metazoa > Chordata > Aves > Passeriformes > Picathartidae > Chaetops > Chaetops frenatus. Next base: position 141,600 of record VZTR01021625.1, on the reverse strand, counting down.
TTCCCCAGTGAACTCACAGTCTTCTTTTACCAGATTCTGCTAAAATAACACTCATTCCCATGGAGGGAGCACTCTCAGGGCAGGAGGGACCCCTGTCCTGAGTTGGGAGAGGGTCTGTCTGCATCCCATCACTTTCATTCTAAGGTGAAGTGCAGCATCTCAGCATAACCGATCCATGTGCTGTGGCTGCACAGATGAATCTGCATTGCTGGGAGCGGAGCTAATTCCTCCTTGGAGTGTCAGCACAGGGCTTGGCAGGCAGTGGGCTGTAGGCAGCAATTCTCCTGTTCCCAAGGCTTTATCCAAAAAGGCAGTATCTGGGATCATGTGGGCAGCCACACCTCGGGGCCGTGGCTCCTCATCCCAGTGCTGTGTCTCTGCCCCACTCTGGTGGTGGGACAGCCTCTGTTCACTGCTCAGCTCTTGTCCTGCAGTCCATTTCCCCAGGGAACACTTACAGCACTGACCTTAAAGAGCAATTTCGGGCAGGCACAGAGCAGCTCAATTGTTCATAAACCTGACATTTATGTCTCGGAGATTCTTCCTCTGCAGAATGCACTGCTCTTTATGATTTTATCAAATCAAATGCCCCTTCGCCCCCAACCAAGCTCTTTCTCCTTCCCTGGCGTTTTTGTAGGGCAATCATTGTGAATGGAGAGCTTGAAGGCATCTGCTTGTCCTTAATGTTGTGGCACGGCGAGGGTTAGGGAAATGCTTGTGCAGGCATTAGCGAGCCCGGATGGGTAGGACTGAGCTCTGTTGGTAATGTTGGTAATTACTGAGCAGGGATTAGGGACTTGCACTGCCTGCACATAGAGGAACTGAGTATTAAATGCAAACAGATCAAACCACCTGACGGACCCGCAAAGTTTATTCCTGTGATTTTCACTGCTCTGCTGAAATGCTTCCTGGGATTTCAGATCATTTCCCTGCTCGTCACAGGGGTGACATGGTTGGTTTGGAAGCAGCAGTGTGGTGTCATCCCAAAATAGCTGCTAACTGGGGGTAGGATAACTAGCCAGGATGAAGGAGTGCATCTTCAGTTTCAGCCTTCCCTTAAAAAGCTGGAGCAAAGGCAGAAGCTGTGGCCAGATGTAACTGTGAGAGGGCAGCCTTTGGTCCTGCTAACTCTCCACAGGGACAAGTTACCTGAGACAGGGTTCTCTGCTGCTTTGTGTCATCAGGTTGCCCAGAAAAGTTGCAGATGCCCCATATCCAGAACTGTTCAAAGCTGAGTTGGATTGAGCTCTGAGCAACCAGGTCTAGTGACAGATGTCCCTGCCCACAGCAGGGATTGAGATGAGCTTTAAGGTCACTTCCAACCTAAACCATTCTGGGATTCTGTGATTTCTGTGTTTTCTATGATTCTATGATCTCCCCTTCCTTAGTGCTGGTCCTGTCTCCCAGCTCCTTCCCTGTCACCACACAAGGAAACCCACTGGATGAAAACACACTGCTCACTCTGACCAGGGCATCTTCTATCCAGTCTATTAATACCAGCTCCACATGGAGGGCTTGCTACTCTGGAAGTGTTAATTAGCTTCCCCTCTCCTCCCTCCCATTATTTTTCTGCCTTGCTCTTTAGAAGGTCCCTGAACCAGGAGATCAATGCCTCCTGCTAATCCGCTCTTCAGCAGCTTAGAGAGGCACCACAGAATACTCCGTTTAATTCTCCTCTAACACCTTTGCTAATCATCCTTTCCAGCCCCAGAGCCCCAGGCAGGCAGGGAGGGGAGAGGCTGGATGGGAAGCCCAGCAGGCGCTCATTTACACCTGGCACGGAGACCCGGCAGGACCTGCACACGGCAGTGGGAAGAGCAGGGGTGCAAGGGGGAGAAGCAGTGGGAGAGAAAGGAGGGAAAGATCCTTTGGGATGAGAAGCACAGCATCAGTGTGCAAAGTGTATGAACGCTCTTGGAGTCACAGAATTGTTTAGGTTGGAAAAGACCTCCCAGTGGTGTTGCTTCCCATCTTGTCCTCTCCCTCTGTGCTGTAGATACAGGTTGTGTTGTGAAACTGTGCAAATAATGAGGATAACTGCTCCTCTTGACCACTCCATGCAGTGCCCTGGAGTCTCTAAGGGCTTGTCAAGGGTGGGTCAAACCCCTGAATCCTGGGATCTGAACTGTGCTGTCTGTCTGAGTAGTGTTCCCTGTTGGCAGGGACATGCAGGAGGTCCTGGCAGTGAGCAGTCACCTCCCACATGCTGCCATGGTCCTCTGCAGCAGGATGTCATGGGTTCATAGGGTCATTATGGTTAAAAAGAGCTCTAAGATCAAGTTCAACCATCCTCAGGCTTTTTGGCTGACTTGAGCTGGGGGCTGTGGGCACTGGGAGCTCTGCCACTGCCTCTCCAGCTGCTCAGCTCCCTATGCTTGGCCATCCTCCCCTCTGTGGGAGCAGAACTTCTCCAGGGTCACTTTGGCTTTCACACCAGAACTGCATAAACAGCCCAGGGCCACTCTGAGTGTCAGGCAGAGTCACCCACGGGTGGCAGTGGTTGTGCTTTGACTCCTTGGCTCTCGCTGAACAAGTTTACCAGAGGCTGTGTCTCCTCTGTGGAGAAGACAGTGACCTGGATTTAACTGGGAGGACCTTGCTAAGCTTTTCCACCTCCAACTGCTGAGATCCAGCTAAATGGCTGTGAGCAAAAACCCACGTGGAAGTGCGAGTGCATGCTAATGAGTCGTGTTGCCAAAGCCAGAAGGAACCAACTCTACAGGGATTTGGTACTTTTTTTTTTATTTTCCCTGCTACCCAAGTTCAATAGCAGCGAATTGCATATTTCTCTGAGGCTTCTCAACAAACAATTTACAGTGTAAATATATTTGTTGGCATGCAAATCACTCTGCATTATGAGTCTTGATTAATATTATAATGTGTTGATGAAAGCCTCTAAGTGGTTCTTGGAACTAAGGTTCCTGACAAAGATCAGCTGTTTGGGTGCCCAGTGTTTGCAAAACATTAGATTAGGGTGATTTTTTCTTTGCTTTGGTTTCTTTCCCCCATGTGTGTTGTTTAATGAGTTATTTCTTTCCCCCCCTCCCTCTGTTTAAGATGTTGAGTGCAAAGTGGCAGTGGTTCTTCAAACCAGGCAATTAATTAACACAATCAAGCTCTTCCCCATGCTGCTGCCACCCCTTTCTGCTTCTTGTCCCCCATCTAAGAGGGATGCTGCTGTGGGGGTGGTCCTCAGCCCCTGCTCTGGAGATGCTGGGGAGGGACAGGATAAAGGGTACAGGGCTGTCAGCAATTCCTGTGTGTGCCAGCAGCCAGGCTGGGACACAGAGCAGCAAATCCATGTGTAGATGGAGCTGTTCACTGAGCAGCAGAGTAATGAGGCTTGATTGCCTGTGAAGCCATCCCAGAGGCTTTGTTCCCCTGGAGCCTCTCTGGTGTAGAGGAAAATTTGTGGTCAGCCCTGCAAAGGTAGCACCACGAGGCTCCTTCCCTTCTAAGGAGATTCCCAGCACTTTCCAGGACGTAACAGCTTTGATGTTGCATCTTCCCTGCCAGAACAGTGCCATGAAGAGCTGCAGCATTCACCAGAGGGTGCTGAGTGACCCCCATCCCACCTTCACTGCTCTTCTCCCCAACTGCATTCCCAGCTCCATCCTTTGTGACAGCTCCTGAAGCACCTGGAAAACCTTTCCCTCTTCACCCCATTCTCCTCGTCCAGAGCAGGCTGCTCTGGGTGCCAGGTTGTCCCTGGGGAAGAGGATGTGTTTCCAGCCCCTCTCTGGCATTTGCTTGTGGAGACAGGAGAGCGTGGCAGTGACAAGATTTGAGCACCATCCTCCCCACTCCAGCTTTTGTGGTGCCTGCTCTCATTGCTATTTTCCTTCTACCCTTTGGAGCTGAGTTCCTAAAGGTGTCAGGAGAAATGCCACACTCATCAGTGTGGCCGTGCTGGGAGATGCTGCCCAGGCTGGCAGGAGCAGGGAGAAAAGGCAAGAAAGGAAAAATAACCCTGTTTAGCAGGCGGCGGAGCAGGGTTTAGTGACAGCCTCAAGTCTTGATCTTTGTTAAACTGCTGTTTTGCTCAGAGACTGACAAGGAGAACCATGAAATAGGGAGTGTTCAGCTTGTACCACTCTGGAGAACTCTGCAGGTCGTGTGTGGCTCTGCTGTGACGTGCCTGGCACAGAGCACACCAGGGGGGACACTGAGCTCCCCTGCCCCAGGAATGGGCTGCTTCAGGACAGCATCTCCCCTTTCAACAGCTTCCCATGGTGAGCCCCCTCCTGGGTTTGCTCCCCACCATTTATCTGCAGTCCCAGTGGTTTTCTGAAATAGCTCGTGGTTCGTTTGGCCATCCCCAGGGAGAGCAGGATGGCAGAGCCATCCCCACCCTGCTCATTGCCTTCTGAGCAGGGCAGCTCGTGCTGAGGTCTCGGGGTTGGAGCTGAGCTGGGCAGGGAAAACACAGACACCTAAAGGAGAGACAGAGGGGGGCGGGAAAGAGTGACGAGCACACGTGCTTTAAAAGAACACACTGCCTTTTTTTTCTCTTCCTTTTCTTTTTTCTGAAAGCAGCTGTGCCTTTTTCCAGCACTTTTAACTGGTTGCCAGGGAAACAGAGCAAGGGAGAGTGGAAAGGTTAGATGGATATTGGACGAGGCTAATGCACTTGTTTCAACCAAGAATTGACAGGTGCTTAGGACACTGAAGGTCCTGATAACTCCTCATTTGCACGGCTCCTTTGCAGAGCCTCCAGTACCTCCCTACTGCTGTTAATTGTGTTTTAATCATTTGCAAATTATAATCCATCTCCATCAGGGGATCTCTAATGGTGGCTTTATGGAGCATGTCTGCATGTTCCTCAGCCCTTCTGGGATACTGGGGATGAAATATTGGGTACCTTGGGCCTCATTGGTATGGGTGGTCTGGCTTGAAGGGACTTGGACTCCCACAGAGGTCCTGATGGAAAAGGTGGGAATTGCAGCTGGGTGATCCAAAACATGCTGGGAAAAGCACTGGAGGGAAGCCATGTGGTTGTGGCTGTCTGGTTTTCCCAGAAAAGGGGCTGGCATGGGAGAGGTGGTGATGCACAAATCCAGTGAATGCATCCCTGTGTCCACTGGGTCCCAGTGTTAGCAGAGTTCTTGGCATCTCCCTGCCTGCCAACAGCTCCCATTCAGCCCCACAGGGCTGCTGGGACACATGGTCCCTGCGTGTTTGAAGCTCCACTTGGTTTTTACGCCTTCCTCTGGGTTAAAAACCAAAGACAAATGCCTCACTATGGATTTTTGTCACCACTGTGACGCTCAGAGGGCTTTTTGCCTCTGCTTCTGCTTTGGGTTTTGTTTTTGTTTTGCGTCTGTCTTGTCTAAAATAGCAGCTCCATCTAAGGAATAACCAAGGGGCCTGAAATTCGGCTGTTCAGGATGAACATCACATCTGGTCTGTGCAAAACACAGCAAGCGAGAAATGGCTACAGAGTCATAAAGCTCAGGCTCTGGAGAGGCAGGGTGGCTGCTGAGGCTCTCATTGCATTTGGGGTTTGTAGTTTTTGTTTGGGGAGGACAGAAGGGCAGTGATCAAAAAACCCCAAGCTAAACTTGACTTGTGTTTGTGGGTGGGAAGTCGGAAGCAGTGATGCTGCTTTGGAAGGGGTGATGCTGAGGGCTGGGGGACCCCAGCTCTGCCTCTGGTACCCTGAGCCTCATCCTGCAGCTCTGGGTGCATCAAACACTGATGGATAACAAGGCTCCCTCCTACCTGGGGTGACCTCAGGGGACTCTGCCTCATCCTGCCAGCCCCTCTAAAATGCCTGGCTGAGTCCTCCCAGGCAGCTCATAGACAAGCCATAGAAGATGGCAATCCACCTTTTCCTAAGCTGGGGAGGGAATGGAATGTAGTCCTTGCCCAGGGCTGCAAACAGAACTGCTCACTGCTCCTTCGTGTCAGCAGCTTCCCAAACCTGCCACCTCTCCATCATTCCTGAGTGATGGGAACCAGGCCACCACAGAGATGCACAGCACTCATATCCCTATTATGACATTGTCAGTGTCACAGCTGAGCGTGAGAGACTCGGAAAATGTCACTTCAGGTATTAGAAAATGACTGTGCTTTTGCCACACTGTGGTTCCTGGTCCAAAGTGCTTTTTCTCCCATCAGTTCCAGCTGGAGGGGTCTCTGCCTTTGACTAAGGTATCTCTGCTCTGGGGTTTTTAGTGAAAAATGTGGTTTTAGTCATGGTGCAAGGAGCCAGGCTGATGACCCTGGGCCACGCAGCCACTCCAGCTACAGCACAAATGCTGAATGAGTTCCACATCTCCTCCATGCAGGCCTTTCCTCTCCCCAGCTTTCCTTTTCTCCCTCTGCTCCTGACCACTGCTGGCACACTCTGCCCTACCAGGTCCTTCACCAGCATCTCCCCTGCTTTGGAGGGGACCTGTGCTAGTGACAAGAGGGGACCTCAGTCCTGATCACCAGCTCCATCAGGGCTGATGTTTAAACATCCGACACAGGATTGCAACCACTTTTCCCATCCCTTCCCAGCAGTACGTGGCATTGTAAGCCCTTTGGCCTCGGGGGCTGCCAGAGTGGGGCTGCCTTGCATCCAGGCGGGCTCCAGAACTGATTGCTGGGATGTAGAGACCTTGTGAGCAGCTCGAGTGGCTCCAGTCTGTCCCAGTCACATGGTCTCATCCCCTTGGCAGCAGGAATGCCCCCGGTCGCTCTCGGTGCCAGGGCAATGGGCTCCCCAGTAAGCTGTCATTATACTGCCTGAAAGAGAGATCAGGAATGGGAAAGGGAGTGGAGGAAGAGGAATGATTTATGAGGCTTCGCTTGGCCAAGCAGGGCATTCTCAGCATATTCCAAAATAATTTAGCATCATCTATTGTGCCTACAGTGGGAGCTCGTTGCGGAAAACGAAAGACAGCAAAAAAAATCCGCCACATAAAGAAGGCAGAAAGCCCCTTGATGGGATGGTTAGAGCTTGAAGTTTCTTTTTTCCTGAGGGCTGCTGTCTCCTCTCCCCAGCTCTCTCTGTAAATCAAACTGCCAGTGTCGGATCGGCGGCTCCGTCTTTCCTGCAGCCGCTTCCCCGAGGCCTCCCCGAGCACCGAGGGGACGTAATCACCACCTAGAACAGCTTGAAGGACACAAGCGCGGGAGCCGAGAGGGCGATTTGTAGTGAATAATTTAGTGGATGAATTTAAAGCTTTTGTTCTCGTCGCAAATTACCTGCGAACTGTACAGGAAGGTTTTGATCATACAAATTCATTTTACATCGCCTCTCTCTGCCAACAGACCCACCTACCTGCTTTGCTGGGGTTTGAACCAAGGCATTTTTCCCTGCACATCGGTGTGTTTTGGGGGTGGGTTGGACCTTTAATTAACCCATCATTTTGGTGCCTGTGGTTTTAATTACCAGCATAGGATTGCCTGTCTGAGTTGTGCTGGAGATTGGAGAGCAATGTTTGTAAATAGGAATAATTTGTGACGTTTGTGTACCATGGGGTGTTTGCACAGCCTTTGAAGTGTTTTGCTTTTAGGTGGAAGGAGATGAGATGGGCACAAGGCTGGGATGCCTGGGCAGGGATGAGTGCCAGTGTCAGCATCCTGGGATGCACTGCCTGGACACCTTGCAGCTGGGGTTGTCTCCCCCCTTGTTGGAGAGGGACTTTTTATAAGGATATTCGAGTGACAGAACAAGGGGAGATGGCTTTAAACTGACAGAGGGCAGGGTTAGATGGGATATTGGGAAGGAATTCCTCTCTATGAGGGTGGGGAGGGCCTGGCACAGGTTGTCCAGAGAAGCTGTGGCTGCCCCTGGATCCCTGGAAGTGTCCAAAATCAGGTTGAACGGGGCTTGGAGCAACCTGGGATAGTGGAAGGTGTCCCTGCCCATGGCATGGTGTTGGACTGAGATGATATTTAAATCCCTTCCAATACAAACCTTTCTATGATTCCCTCTCCTCATCCCAGCATCTCTTTCACACCCTCAAGAGGCTTTTCCCTGTCTTTGTGCTTGGTGTGGACAGTTAAATCCAAAGCTCTCTACTTCCCCTCTGTTCACTACCGAGTTTGCTTGGGACTGGGGAATTCAGCAAAGTGCATGTGAAGGAGGTTGCAGCCTGCCCAGAGACAACCACGTGAAATGAAGTTCTATCACTCTCTGAGATCAAATTATCCTTCTCAGCTTTCAGAGAGAGGACTCCGGCAGCCCCATGCGAGAGCTCGCTGCCTCCTCCTCAGCTCAGTGTATATCCCTGTCCCCCGGCAGACTGCAAATGCTCCCTCATCAGGGCCTGCACTCTGTGCTAATGGCCCTCTATAAATAAGCCCCAGGAACAGCGATAGAGAACAATCATAAAAGGCAGGCGCATAAATTAAAGCCGACGTTATAATAAACCAGACAAGCCCTTCATCGAGGGTTTTATGTTTCTCCTTGAGTCTGCAGCTTTGCCAGCAGAAAATTATTTCCGTGTGCCTTGGCCCAGTCCTCTGTCTCTCTGCTCTGTAGGTGCACACAAGTGGGTGGCAGAAATAGCTGGCATCACCATATCCCTTTTTTTGGCATTCCGGGTATTAAAGCTGCAGGGATTTCTCGGAACAGCTCTCAGCGTGTCCTTAGAGTGGCAACAAGACCATGGATTTACTGATGGGGTGGCTCTGGCCACTCCTTGTGGCTATAAATGAAATACAATGGCTCTGGGTGGCTGGAATTCCCGAGAGCTCAGCCCTGCACCTTTGGAGAAAGGTGGAAGTTGTTGCACTCGCCTCAGTGAGCTGCAGTCAAACCTCCTGGAGGGAGATGCTGGTGCATAAAACAGCAGCATCTTGGAACGTGTGGTACCTCTCTCTGAAAGGCCATTCCTTGCCCTTTGCCCTGGAGCATCTCCCCAGCTGGAGAAGCACGCACCGGTGGCTGGGACGCAGGCTCCGTGCCGCGGCTCCGGAGTGCCTCGGGAGCGCTGGATACACTGTGCTGAAACTCCTGCCTCTCCTGGCGAGTTCGAAGCTGTCTCTCCAAATCACATCCTGGATGACTGAAACTTGGCAGGGTGAGTGAGAGCGGCAGGCAGAGCTGCCTGCTCCAGAAGTACAACTTCCCTGTGCTGGAGTCATCTGGGAGACGCCGCAAGTTGTGCTGTGGGCATGGTGTCGGTCAGGAAGGAGCCCATCTCCAGTTCTGTGGAACACTGTGATGCTGTGCAGGGGTCTGTGGCAAAGTTCATGTCTTGGTCACCAACTCAGCTTGCTCCCAAGTCCTTTCAGGACACTTTTGATCTAAACTGATGACCCTGCAAGTAAAGTACAAACTGTTGTTTCGGGCTCTGGGCTTGCTTTCATTCTGTCCACCCGTCCTTTATGGTCCATGCAGTGAAATCTAGAGGCAGACAGATGTGTGTTGACAGGGCAGTGTCACCCTGTGCCTCTTGCAGGAGATGGACAAGGAGGAGAATTCCAGGCATCCAGCTCCTCATTTGAGGTTCAGAAAAATTTGCAGGTACATGTTCAGCTCTGATTCAAATGCATGCCCAGCCACACGTTCAGCTCCCTGCAAGGGGCTCCCCCCTTGCTGTGCAGAGTTACATCTGTCTGGGGCAGCTCAGACACATCCCCTGGACCCTCAACCAGCTTCGTCCTCTGGAATTTTGTTGGAGCTGCAGCACATCTCATGCTGGTGTGGGAAGGTGATGGCCAGGAGGATTATGTACATGATGGGGTGGGAAGGATAGAGAGAAGAAGGAGAGAAGGCAGAAAAGGAGCGATGGAGGGAGGGTGAGCTGTAGGCTCTGCTTTCTGTTCTGTGCTCCCCTGCATGCTCTGGCCTGAGCTCCCCCTCGTGTTCAGCCACATATATTTCTTCATTGCTCTCTTGACTCTCCTTTCCCAGTTATGGTAGGGATGTTCCACCTTTCCTGCCACGTTTGCATTGGAGGAGCTGAAGCCCCATTGGGCAGTCCACTGGCTGCCAGCTTAATTTCCCCACAACCAAGGCATCCCCCTTCTCTCCAGTGTGATTGCAGAACCTCCAGCCTTTCTGAATATTCAGCCCAGATGCTCAGACAAGCTGCATGGAGAGCCAGAGATCCATAGTTTTGATTGTGCAAGGAGAGGCACGTGCCACAGACATGGCCTGGAGTGTCTCGCTGGGTTCCCTTGAGGGAGAGAGGCTGGGATGTGCTGTGCTGTGCCAGTGCAGCATCACTTCCCTCCAGAGGCTGCTAGGCACTCCCTGCCACTGCCACCGCTCATCAGCCCCTCGCTGGTCTCACACAGGGTTGTTTTCTGCTCCATTTCCTCCCCCAGCCTCCGGATTCCCCCTCCAAGCTGTGTTTTCTTCTTCATCATCCCGGCTGGGATAGAATATGACTGCAGCCACAAAGAGCTGAGATCGCAGCTGCCCTCGGGGCTTGTTTGCCCACATCACCTGTCGGATTGGGAGCCTGCATGTCCTTGGAAAAATATGTATTTCAGGCCGCCGGGGTGCTAATTTGCAAGGCCCATTACTCAAACGAAACATTAAAATGGCCGTCCATAAAGCAGAGCCTTTATCCGTGCCTCCCCCTCAGTCTGTACTCCCCACGCCAGGTATAGGCTTCCTGTCAAGCCCAAGAGCCAAAAGCAAAGATTTATCGGAAGGTTCCTTGACTCCAACCTGCATTTTAATTATGTTGCCGCCAGCCTGTGCTGAGAATAAACTCGGTGGCTATTGTGTTACCCTCGCTTCTGTCTCCGGATGAATGCGCCGGGAGAGACGCGGGTTTGCGGTGTCCCCAGTGGGGACCCTCTTGCATTCCCACGTCCTTTCCTCCCCGCTCACCTGCATGGATCAGCAGAGTGGCTGCCTGGCGCTGAAATTCTGATCCGCACGTGAGGTTGGAAAGGGAGGATGCAGGGAATGAGTCCTGTGCATCACTGTGCCTCAGTTTCCCTTCATGTGGGAGCTCTGTCCAGCCTCCCCCAAGCTGCTGAGTGTACAGGGAGTGTGAGAGCTGGTCCTGCCACGGCCACCTCGGTGCTGTCGGGGCAGGAGGCACCGAACAGGGCTTGGAGTGGTGCCGGAGCCCGAATTGCTTTTTGGAGAGCTCAATTTCACACTGGGAGCGGAGCCATGGCACCATGGGGAATTGAGGAGCCATGCTTGTCAGGAGGAGATGCGCTGAACTTTGGCTTGTTTATTTTGCCTGTGTATTTATGAGCGGGGCTGTGTGTAAATACTGCTCGCCCGTGCCAGACGATGCTGATGTCGTGATTCGTGCGGGTGCAAAGCTTGACCTGGCACTTCCCTGTGGGAAAGATGCATATTTCTTAGTGAGGCCGTGGGTGGGAACAGCTCCCTCATTCCCTGGCGTGGCAGACACTGGCTCCGCAGAACGGGGGTTATTATTATTATTAAAATAAATAAAAGCAAAAGCAGCTTGGCCACCACCATGTCTCCCATGCTGACTATGCGAAGGAGACAACTTCTCCTAGGGTAGGAGAGAAGATGCTCTTGGGAAGCTCCTGGCTGCATAGGGATGGACTCTGTAAACTCCAGGTGCCAGAGCACTTCCCCTGCCTCAGTTTCCCCGTTGATAGCAGTGACATGTTGAAGTGATGTAAGTCTCAGCCTGGCAGGGGAGTGTGAAATGCTCTCTTCATTAATAAGCATAAAGTGCTTTGATATTTGTAGATGGAAGTGCCACGTATTGATATAATGTTACTGTACCTCGTTTGACTTCTTTTTCGATTGCAAGCCCCCTCTTGATCCTGTTACCTGCAGTAACAGTTATCTGGCTATATTTTATCATCTGAATATTTCAATTAAATTACTTTAAGGGGAAAAAAAAAAAGCAGCAGCAGCCTAGGCTGAAGTTGGAAATGATCACTGTATCACTCCAACTTCCCTCCATTCCCAGAAGGTTAATTGAAAGGCAGCCATCTTGGTGACGTTTAGACAAATGAGGATAATTATGTGTTCTCCAGCTCTTTGAGAGGTTAATTGCTTAGATGTACGAAGACTTGAAGAACAAAGAAGGAATAAATCAGAAGCAGGACTATGATCTGATAATGTAATTTGGGATATTCACGTGCAACTCAAACAAATAAACCCCCTAATTGCATGCAGTTGTTCGGCCCCTGGGGTTACTGAGATCAGGCTTCTGGTTCTCGGGGATGCGCAGAGAGGGGATACCAGCAGGAGAGGTCTTCATCTGGCTGGTGCCCAGGAGTGTCTGTTGTCATCTCACACTGATGACGACTTCTTTATCTGGCACTGGAGATGACTTCTTCATCTTCACGGAGCTGTCACCTGGCTCCTTAGTGCTTGAAGCATCCAACCCTCATCCCAGCAAAGCAGCAGTGGGTGGAAATCAGATGGGCCAGGGAGGCGCAGGAGCAGCGAGCAAAGGATTTCCTCCAGTGGGTTATTTTATTTTGCCTAATTGCTGGTGAAATTCCTGCAAATTGGCAATTATATTCCTGAGCTGATGGCTCACCCCGGTCATTTACAGATCTCACGTTTGGCAGGAGTGTTTTATGGTGTTCGCCATGAAATACAGCTTCACTCTCCAGCGGCAGAATTTCCCTCTTTTTAGAGGTTATTAATTCTGTCTGCAAGGATTTTACACCTAAATCTCATGGCAGCACAATCGTGAAGGTACTTGATTTTTTTTTCTTTTTAATTCATCCGGGTGGACCAGTCTGGAAGTTGGTTTGTCCATCTGTCAGTCCCTTCATCCTCTCAGGGTGAGATACATTAGACACTGGGAGTGACTTCCAGGTGTGAGGGGTGAGGTGGAGGGAGATGATTTGCCCCTCACTTTTCCCTGCCCGCTGGCATTGCAGTGAATGGCACAGTGTGGAGCCAAAACCTTGGAATGCTGGAGATTTTATGGAGGTCTCAGGGTTGTGTGGAACATCAAACTGTCCAGCCAGGATCAAATGCTGCTTCATTTTCCAGCCATGAGGATCAGGGAAACAGTGTGGGTTTTTTCTCTGCTGAAAGCTTGAGGGTAAAACATCTTCATCCAGCATCTCTTTCCCCCTCTGTTCTGTCTCTGGGGAAGTTGGAATTGATTTCAAATGAGCAAATGCCTCCCCACCCCTAACATGTGAGGAGCCCTGAGCCTCAGCCTTTGAAACACTGGTGAGAGGTTTTTCTGACGATCTGTCTGGAATTGCAGTTTAATTCCCTGTGTTTGCTCCTGTATTGTGCATTAAGATACAGCGAGTTTATCCAGCAGTCCAGCTGTTTTGAAGATAATTACTACAGAACTCAACCTGATGTAAAATAATCCTCCCAGGCAAGCAGCCAAGAGCTTGAGATTTATCCTCCAAAGACTGAAACTTCTCCATTACCCTTAAGAGGCACGGAGATAACGGTGGGCATCTCATGACAAATGTATTTTTGGTGGTAATCAACAGCAGGATGTGAGAAGAGGTTTGCTTTCCACCCTGACTTTTGGGGAGGCTGGTGTGGCCAGATAGACCAACTGAGAGCCTGAGGCCCCCATGCAATGGAAATATGGATAGCTTTCCTTCCAAAGGGCCTGCGTGCTGTCATTTCCCCCAGGAACCCCTTTTGGGGTGACAACACCACCCCCTCACTGCATTGCCACCCTGCCCTGCACTGGGGTGGCTTCAGACCAATTTTTCCTCCTTGCAACGCAGGATCAAGTGTCTGATGGCTTTGCTCCAGCTGCTTCTCTCGCAGATGTGCCCTGGTCCAGGTTTTAATCAACCTACCACCATCCTTTCTTCTTTTGCAACTGTGGGATGCTGCCAGAGCCACGGCCACTTCCTCCTGGATTGAAAGCGTCCCCCTTATCCAGCCAAGATAGGGAGAGTCACCAGTCCCATCAGGATGGCTGGTTCAGATCAGTCAGAGTCTCATGTTGCCACACACTAATTACCACCACTTAACTGCGTGTCTAGCTGTGACAGCCAAAGTTATTCCTCTCTCTCTCTGCCTGGGCAGGTGAATGAAAAAACCTGGCAAAAAAAAAAGCAATAGCAAGGAAAAAACCCAGCCCCACAACCCAAGAGCAGGTGTGGAGGACTTGAGGTTCTCAACTGCTCAGCTCTGCTAGCGATGAACTCAGTGTTTTCTTTGCTGCTTTTGATTGAAGAACACTGGAAATCAGCGGGTTGCAGGTGCTGTATTGTGTGAGATTAGCGCTGATTTAGGCGGGGTGCGGGTGCTGATTGAGCAGGGGCTCTGCCAACGCCGGCGTGCCGAGAGCAGGGGGATCTCCAGATTGGGTCCCTTAATCAGCACCCTTCAAGGGTACTGATGGCATTGGCAGGTGTCTCACTGGGTTTTTCCCTGCTGGGATGTAAGGTAGGGCCTGGTGTAGGGAGAGGGGAATTTGGCTTTCTTGGTGAGAAAACAGCTGTCTGCCCACATTTCTTAGCACAGGTACCGATACCTTGATGCTGCTGGATGGTGACTATCTTTTTGGAGAGGAGCTGGGAAGATATCCCAGCCCTCTTCAAACCACAGGATGGCCCAGTGACCATGGGGAACTTGGAAATCAGTGCCTGGCTGTGTTAGGGAGAGAGTGCAATCATTCAGGTACCATTTCAGGCAAAGAAAGATGCGTCTCTAGGCTTCTTCCAATTTCTGTGGCTTTCCTGGCCTGGCTGCCCCTGCTCGTGCCTTCATTTTTATCTCTGTCTTTGGGAGATGAGGTGTGGCTGCCAGCATTGACTCTGATGGAGACATTTACGTGCCTCCTGCTCTATAAACATTCCCATTGATTTGTTCTATCCGAAGGCCTCCCGCTTTATTTCTTTTGCTGCCACCCTCTATTTCCTTATGAAGATTTATCCCGAGCTGGTAACAGCTGTTGGGTTTTGGGGCTTAGGCTGATGCCTTCTGACCTTCCCTACCATGCAGAGGGGAGCATCCCAGCACATGGGCATGGACATTGATGCATTGTTGTGTCAGAAACAAGGGGAAGTCAGGTGGGAGCTGGGAGAAGTGTACCTGAACACCTGACCTCATCTGGCCCCCCTTCCTCTTGCCAGTGATGTTATCAGGGTGAAGTGTGTCCCCACAAGCTGAAAGTAAAAGCAATGAGGAGTGAAAGAAGGGCTTTACGAACTGAAGGAAAAGCCTGGCTTGCTTTAACAGAGCTGACTGTTTCTAGATTTGCTCGATGTGGAGCATTAATTCAGAAAATCCCTTGAATGGCTTTGGGAAGAAGATGTGATCCATCAGTGGGGACACCGTGCAGCAGATCACCTTGTTGGGCATCCCTTCCCTCTTCAAACTGTGATTGCTTTCTAAGCAACCTGTAGCACAGCTCTGCCTGTATCAGCTTTAGCAACTCTCTGTGCCACCTGCAGTGGTACCCAGGTCCACCCCTGACTCCAGGGGACTCAGATTCCCCTCCCAGAATTAATGTCAGCTCAAACTTAGCAGTGACCCGGCACCAGACTCAGCCTTTGCATGCCTTGGGTTGTCACGGAGGCCACCCAAAGCCCTGTGAATGCTGGGTGCAGAGCAGTCAGTGTTTTGTGTGGCATGGACCCCGCAGGGACTGCATAGTGAGCTTGTCTTGACTTCTGATGCCTCGCGCAGACGGCTCCCGCCCTCCTCATCATCTTGTTATCATTCTAATGTCTGGGAGCTGCAGTTATGGACCAAAACACCATTAAACTATCTGAAATGGAGCAACTCGACAGCCTCTGCCCTCACAGGCTTATTATCTTTGCAGATGGATATTTTATATTTAGCAGTCTCTAATGTATCAATCTGGGCTTTGATTTTTCATGGGGAACAGCTTCTATTCTGGTTCCTGGTGGTGGGCAAACTGCCACCACAGGGAAACCACCAGGGACAAACCCTTCCTGGCAAGCCCTGAGGCTCTGGAGAGAGCAGAAAGGTCCCATAGCCTT
This sequence comes from Chaetops frenatus, assembly GCA_013400775.1. NCBI lineage: Eukaryota > Metazoa > Chordata > Aves > Passeriformes > Picathartidae > Chaetops > Chaetops frenatus. The sequence goes on along the minus strand of VZTR01021625.1, from coordinate 125,754 downwards.
TGGAGGGCTTTGGGAAGGGGGTTGCTGACAGGGAACAGGTTTTGCACTGATCTGGAGTGTGTTTGGACAGCACTGGGAGCGCTCGGGGAATCACAGCGGTAGCAGTGGGGCCAGGCAATTAATTAAACTTGCACAGAGTGAGAGCTGATGGCTTTGTGGGAGGCTCTAGCTGAGTGGTGTACGGTGGGGAGGGGGGAATGTTGTGGAGAAAAGGAGAACTGTTTAGGCTGGCCAAGCTCTTGTACATCCCATGCTCCATGTTTTCCCACAGTGGTATGGGTGTTGTGATCTATCAGGACTCGCTGAGTGATTGCTGAAGGCTGAATGGGAGGTGGTACTGCTGGGTGATGCCATATGGATCCCGAGTGTCCTCAGTGCTTGGGGTGCTGGAATGGTGTGGGAATGGTGAGGAGCTGTGCCCTCTATCCTTGGGGTGCTGGGGTGGTGTGGGGATGGTGTGGAGCTGTGCCCGCTGGACTGAGGCNCTTGGGGTACTGGGGTGGTGTGGGGATGGTGTGGAGCTGTGCACTCTGTCCTTGGGGTGCTGGGGTGGTGTGGGGGTGGTGTGGAGCTGTGCCCTCTGTCCTCAGGGTGGTGTGGGGGTGGTGTGGAGCTGTGCACTCCACATCCAGCCACCAGGATGGGTGGGAGAGAGGGGATAAGGGACATTGCAGGTCCCTCAGAGAGGAGACAGAGTGCCAGTGGACAGGATCATGATTAAATACCAAGTGCCTTGTGCCCTCCACCCCCAGAATAAATAACATGGATGGCAGTGACAGAAGTCCATGTGGGGCAGCCCTGCCCTCGGGAGCTGCTGTGTGAGACCCGCCGTCACACGGCGCAGATGCCATTGTCCCTGCAGATAATGAGGCAGGTTACATTGTTGGGAGAGGATTAGAGGAGCTGCTGTGTTCTGATGGCCTGCTTCTCATTTGCATCTTGAACGAAGTGGGAACCCAGCCAGGTTCTGTTCATTTGTGTTTACTTCTGAGGAAATGTGTTTATTTCCGATGATTACAAATAAATCTCCTCTGCCTTTGCTCCAGCCGCCCAGAATAAAAAACATCCAGCGCCCCTTACCTGCATAGCCAGGGTGAATATTGGAAGTAAAGGAGAAATCCCATTAGGAGTCCCTGGCAAATGTAATTAACAATTTCTTCTCAAAGACAAGGGTGTTTGTTCTGCCCCTGTGATAGGTATTTTTGGTTGGAGGCTTCCCAGGGTGAAGCATCACCCGGTTGCTGTCGAGGGGCTTCGCTCCCGATCCGGATGAGCTATTTTAGCTGCTGAAAACTGGGTCAGCTGGCACGTTTGCAACTGGTTTTGGCATCTCCATTTGTCATCCTGACGAGACATGTTACCTACAGGAGAGAGAAGCAGTTTGGGGTTGAAGGGCCATAGAGGAGTTTAAAAGTACAGCATTGCTGGTTTGAGCAAGGAAACAGGAGGGGTTTGAATCGTAGAATCATCAAATATCCTCAGCTGGAAGGGACACACAGGGATCCTGGCTCTGCATTGGACAACCTCAAAAATCCCACCAAATGTCCAAACAGGTTTGGACAACAAATTTGGATTGATCCATCCCCTCAGCCTCTTGGCATGGACATGGACCCGTGGTCTTGGCTCTTCAGTTACAAACATATCTCCTGGATTTCTCAGGATGTGCATCAATGTTTTGGCCTCCCATGCATCCCATTCCTCAGAATATTTTGCACCCATGGAGAGGGTTTTGCAAGATGCTGGGTTTTGCTTCCAACTCTTTGTGTGTTATTTATCCCTCCAAATTACTGCCAGAAAACTTGTGCTGACCCTGGACACAGTATTTCAGCCACCATGGGGGAGGTGTTCGAGGCAGCCCCAGGCTTCTCCCTCTTGTTCAGCAGAGTCAGCAGTGCAGGGAAGGTCTGTGACATGGCCAGGGAAGGCAGGGGATGAAGGTGGAAGTTGTTATGGCTCATCCCACACGTAGGAGAGGCACTGTCAGTGTCATTGATGGGGCTGGGAAGGAGCCTGCTGTGGGAGCGATGTGGGGGTCTCTCCTAATAGGTGCAGGAAGGGGGAGACAGGCACTGTGTGCCAGCGAACACAAAGAGCACATCAGCAGAGCTATCTGTATTGTTGACACTAAGTGAAATAATTCCATGGCAAACTTCAAAATTAGCATTTAAGAATGAAGAATAGGGGCAATTAGAGGGGAAGCAGCACAGTGCCGGTGCCCCCAGCTCCCACCCTCATGCATCTTCTCACGCTGCTGCGTTCAGGTTCATCACCCTCATCTCTGGTGGAGCACTGGGATCCCTATGGCAGCTCTCATCCTCCCGCAGAGTGAGGGGATCAAAATGGGTGTCGGGAGATCAAACCTTCAAGAGTCTGCATGTATCATTGTGAGCACTGTGGGGCTGGCACTCTAGCAAAGCCCGGCACCCACAGCTCCCCAGCAACTCTGGAGGAGAGCAGCAGTGATTGGAGGCAGCTGAAGGGTTGCAGAGGGTGAAAAGTCTCTGCTCAAAAGCAGTGAGGGTGTAAGTGGGATGCAGAGATGGAGGAGCTGACGGGATGGGTCATGTTGCACTAAGAAGGGAGCTGGGATGGGACTGTATGCTGGGGACTGATGATATCATTCCCGAGTTATTCCCCCTGCCTTGCTGGTGGGCTTTCTCCAGGTGAACTGCAGAGCCAGGATAAGTTTATTTCCCTCCCATGTGACAGGTGTTTTATTGTCTTTTGTCCCTTCTGGACTCATAAGGCAGTTTCTGGAGATGGATACGGTGCCTTCAGGAAGCTTGTAATGGGGGTTTGTCTTTGTTTTTAATTAGATCCCTTCAAGGGAAAACCTCCTGGCCTGTTTTATTATCCAGCTTTGTCAGAGCTTGTCTGCTTTATCTAAACACTTTGCAGAAGTCTCTTTACCTGTTTGCTTACTGGAGACATTATCATAATCCTGGTCAATTGGAAATGGGGAGCAAAGATGGCTCAGCAGACAAGCGAGTGCCGTCAACTTAGCAGCTAATGGAGATCGCTTTCCCAGAGAGGTAAAGAAGCTGATGAAATGCTCCTTGTGCCAGGGTATCCATAGGTTTTTCTCTTTGTAGTGCCAATCGCTAAGGCACGGGAAAACTGGTGGCAGGTAGGTGAGGTCAGCTGAGAGGGTGCCTCCAGAAATAATGCCACATGCTCTGTACCAGCTGATGGATGGTGTTTTTCTGCTGGTGGTGGTTCTGGCACATTCCCAGGAGGTGCAGGAGGGCTGGTGTTTTGAAGGAGGGTGGTTTGTCTGGTCATCTGTAGCTGCAGGGGACAGACTGGGCTCTGGTAGAGAGAAGCATAACACTGCACAAAGCCAAAGGGACTTGGTCCTAAATTAGCTATTGACTGGCAGCAACTGAAGACTGAGCTGGAGGGATGGGAAGAAGGAGCCTTTGCCTCCTTGCTCTTGGCATGGGTTTGTTACAGAGGTCTCCAAGTTGGTGCTGCCTGCTCATTCCAAGTGGTTTTGAGGGCAGTACCAGTCACGAGCACCACGGATAAGGGACTTTGCCCTCCCTCCTGTGAGCGTGTCCACCTGGGACATCCCTGGGTGCTTGTGCAGACGCAGCTCTGAGTTGTAAATGTGAGCTGTAAACGCAGAATGAACCACCCCAGTTCTCAGGTATCCTGCACCGGCCCCAGATCTCCTCGGGAAGCACATCCCGTATGCTGCAGCCGAAGCTGGGCAGTAACAGTGGAATGTACTCAGTGCCGGCACGAGCGTATCATCCCTGTCACTTCAAACCCGAGTCCTTGTGCTTCACCCCTAATGAGAGGACCCGAGAGTACCTCACAGGGCTGTAGTCTGGATATTTATATGAGCGCAGACATGCAAGTTGTCTGTTTTACATATTGCTGCCCTGATTTTTCAGTGCACGCAATGAATAATTTACAGAAGCCGTGTGTAAGTATCTCTTTATTATTCATTATAATGAAGTGAGACAGCAGTAATAGTCCACTAGACTGGAATCCCCCAGGGCCGAACTTAACTCGGCTGTGCTTAGCTCTCCCCCAGTTAATTTGAAGGAAGAGAGGGCTCGGCTTCCCCACAAGGACAATGCTGTCTGCTGGCACAAGGCTGCCTTGGTCGGGCAGAGCCGAGCTGGCGCCGGGGCATGTCTGACACCGGGCAGGCTCCCCTCGTGCTGGCGGTGCTGTGGCAGGCGTGGGGGGCCATCCGTCTTCCCCGGCGTCCGTACGTGATGTGGCTGGCAGAGACGTACAGCTCCTGCAAGGGGAAGATTACTTGTTTGCAGGAGAATATATGGCTCGTTCCTCTGAACTGAGCACCCCGGGGGACCCTCAAACATGCCAAGTGTCGCCCCTTCCCTGCGCCCGATTAATAATCTCGATCGAGGTGACGCTCTGCAATCTCAGCAAGGGAAGCATATAACACCCCCAGAGCCTGGGCAGGAGAGGGGCTGCAATGGGGACAAGGACAGGAACAGCCTCCCAGCCCCTCTCTGAATTTACAGGCACGTGGAGACGGACTCGCACAAGTTTCTTGATTGATTGTAGGTGCCTTTTCCTACAATCTTGGCTGCACAAAGCTGTGGCAGCTCTGCCACTGCTGGCACTAGCCCACATCTAGCTTGATTTTCCCGTTTTTTTTTCATGCCAAGAGAAAGCTTCCCTAGCCTGGTCCTCAAGTGACAAAATGAAGCTCCCAAGAGATGCTGGGCTCTTAATTTAACCAAATGCTCAAGGCTTTTGCTGCAGGTATCACAGTGGCAGCAGAGAAGGCCACAACAAGCAAATAGATGGAGAAGAACATATCAAAGAGCGTGAAAAAGTCATGTTTCCCAGGAACATTTTAATTCCCTTCCCCCCAATCCCATTCTTTGCCAAGTGTAACTCAGCACCATGGACCAGAGCTGCTGAGCTCCTGTGCTTCTCAGAGCAGGGAGGGTGGGAGTCAGGCAGGAAATAAATAATGGAAACGACCGCATTGTGTTTTCAAGGCACTTGTAGGATTTACAGCTGCTTATCCAAATGTTCCCTTCCCTTCCCCGTGCACTGGCTTGGCTGTCTCCGGCTGTTTCTCTTCTTCCCCTCTCCCTGTATGTGTGCTGTGGCCCCTGTCCCCAGCAGTGGGGGTGTTTATGACCCCAGGGATAGCTCGATGGCTGTGGCAACAAGCTGAACTGTCAGCACATTTTACAGCTTCATCTGAAATTCTCAGTGCGCAGCAAAAGCAAGGGGGGCTGTGGAGGTGGGTGAGAAGAGGGATAGAGATGGTCTTCGTGGCTTGCAGAGGTCAAACAATGGGAATTTTTTCTGTGGTTTCCCCAGCTGTGTATAAAAGGGAGGTTTTATTTCTGTTGAACACATTGTTTATGTGAAATCTCCTGTCGTGGGGGGATGTGGAAACAGGGAAGCACAGCCATGGCATGCACCATCTCCATGCTGGCAGAGCTGGGGAGCCACACTCCCATCCTGCTCCCATCCCCTTTTGGGACCCGGGATGGTCTCTGTGTGTCCCGTTCCAGGTGTGTGACCCTGTGTGTGTCCCCTCCAGGTGTACTGTGGATGACCGGGTGACGCGGGTAGCGTGGCTGAACCGCAGCACCATCCTGTATGCCGGCAATGACAAGTGGTCTATAGACAACCGTGTGGTCATCCTGTCCAACACCAAGACCCAGTACAGCATCAAGATACACAATGTGGATATATATGATGAGGGCCCCTACACCTGCTCTGTGCAGACAGACAATCACCCCAAGACTTCACGCGTCCATCTCATCGTGCAAGGTAGGTCTGACTGTGCCTCGTGCTGTTGCTGAATGATTTGATCTGGAAGGCTGCCTGGACTTTGGAAGGGTTTGGAGGTTCTCTTGGTATTGGAGTTGGAGCCAGCATTAGTTGCTTCAGGGATTGCATGGCATGGGAGCAGTGGTGTGGAAAAGTCCACCATGCCAGAGAGGAGATGAACGTGCACTGCCTCAGCCTCGCTGTGTTGTACAGTCATAATGTGGGGCAGAGGACACCTGGGAACTGACAATAGTGCTGCTGAACTCTTCCTTATTCCCCCTTTGTCTGTCCCTGCTGTGAATCTGGCCTGTCCCTGCTGCTGGCATGCCCATGATGAACCATGTTGTTCAGCTTGCTCCATCAGGGATTCGCTAGTAAGGTGCTCAGGCACACGTTCAAAGATGCTTCAGGAGAGCCAAAATCAATGTGCTGCCAAGCACAGAGGAGAAGCAGATCCCACCAGCACAAGGCTCCATGGTTTTGGGAGGGAGAGAGGTTGAAGTCACTGTGGGGCCATGAAGGGCTTTTGGCATGGCACTTCACAGGTGAGTGTATCAATACAGCAGATGTTATTGGGTTGCAAAGCAGCATCCTGAGACTGTTCTGATGGGGAGATCCAGGTGCTGTTAGATCAGAGGGGCAGTAGCACTCTGATGGATGCTGTCTCTGGATTCTTGTGGCTTTGCAGCAGCTAGTGGCTTTTGTCCAGTCTCTATATTAATTTTTCAGAGTTAGTGTTAGTTCAGGTTAGATAAAGATAATGAAAGTTTCCTAATCCTCTTAAGGAAGATTTATTTTGCTGAGTAGAAAGCTCTCAGAATACAATAAAGCGTGTATAAAACCAAGACCTAATCTTTCCTTTAATTTCAAACAGCTGATGGGTATTGATTTTGCAATGAGCAAATCTGAAAACTTTTTCAGCCTCGACACGTCTCTGAGAAGCCCCCAACAGAGTTATGTATGTATTTATGTATCCTTCTCATTGGCAGGAGGCAGGGGTTGATTGTGGTCACATATCCAACAGGTTTTCCTGCTGGTGGTTGTGGGAGTGTGTTGGGAAACCCCAGATTGTGTGCACCAGGCTGTGGTGAAGAAGGGGAGTACTCACCTCAGGTAGAGGGGAGCAGAGATCCACTGGAAGCATCCCTCCATCCCCTTGTTCAGAGCTGTTTCTCTCCCCCTTTTTGAGTTGTGTGTGAGCTGTCCATCTGTGAGGTTTAATCTGTTTGTCCTGTCTGCTCTCTAATCGTGCTAATCCATCCAGTCAACAGCAGTGAAGTATCTGAGTGCTTTGCACCTAATCAAATCAGGTGAACTGGCAGAGATGTTCAGCACCCGCTGCCCACACCCCTTTTTCAGGGTGATGCAGGTGCTTGCCAGGCTTGAGCAGGTGAGGGTGAGAGTTTGTGTCCACAGTGACTGCCTGGTGATGAGGCATTCCTAACTGGGCTGGGGGAAGTTTTTTTCCTGGTGTGACCAAGTCCTGTTGAATTGCTCCCACAGCAGCGATGACTCTGGTTCCCAGCAGTGCCACTTCTGCACAGCTGGAGGGAAGCATGAGAGGAACTGGGGGTGCAGGCACAGGTCAAGTGGTCCATGCTGAGCACAGTGTCTGTGCTTCCCTTTCCATGTGTTAAGCTCAAACCACATGGTTTGCCCAGCTGAGGAAATCCATCTGTAGGTGCCTTTGATGGTGGTGATGAGAGAGGCAAATCCTCCTGTGCTCTGTTCCCAGTTCAGCCTGAGGAAGAGAAGGTTGCATGGAGGTGCCATAGCAGCCTTCCAGTATCTGAAGGAGCCTACAAAGAAGTCAGAGAGGGACTCCTCATCAGGAACTGTAGTTAAAAAGAATAATGGGTTCAAACTGCAAGAGGGGAAATTCAGGGTTGATGTAAAGAAGAAATTCCTCCCTGTGAGAGTGGTGAGGCCCTGGCACAGGTTGCCCAGAGAAGACGCAGATGCCTCACCCCTGCAAGTGTTCAAGGTCAGGTTGGACAGGGTTTGGAGCAACCTGGAATAGTGGAAGGTGTCCCTGCCCATGGCAGTGTGGTGGAACAAGATTATCTTTAAGGTCACTTCTAACCCAAGCCATTCTATCATTCAGCTCCACTGCAGTTCCTTGGTGGCTAAATTGTGCTTTCTGTGAGGGTGACACAGTCCTTTGCTCAGCGCTGAGAGGAAAGGAGTGATTTTCCAAAGATGGATTTGGTCCTGGCTCTTATGGCAAGCGGAGCACACACTTTACAGGGATGGGAGCAAAGCCCTGTTTCTGGCCACAAAATTGAGGTTTAGGTCTGCCCTCTGTTTGTTGCCCTCACTGTGCCAGCAGGATGGCAAACAAGCAGTAATGACCAGTTAGCAACTATATTCAGGTCAATTAATTTCTATTTGTATTTTGCAAAACTATAAGTTGGCCAGGGGGAGTATTGATTCTTTGTGCCCGTGTTCAATTGGGTTTTAATTGTGATACTGCCGGGCCCAGCCTTCCCTCCCAGCAACCCAGTGATAAATCTGCCAGGGAATCACTGTCAACAGTAAATGTGTCTCTTAGTAGCACTATTAATATGTCTCTTGCATTGGTTCATTGCAACAGCCGTTAACAGGGTTTATAAGAGCATAGATGGCAGGAAGCCAGAGGGGGTTTTTTTGTCTCCCTTTTCCTCTTTTTGTCAGGAGCTGCCTCATGATGAAGGGATGGATGCTTTCAGAGACACGTGTCGTGCTTATGTCACGCTGGTGTGTTCTGGGGATAGTTTGGGATGCAGAGAGAACAGGCATTTAAGCTCATTTAAGTAGCAGATGAGCCATCCTATTCTCCTTTTGTCTTAAAGGCTGGAGTGGAACTGAAGGGGGGTGGACCTTGGTGAGCCCTCCTGCCTCTGGGGTGAGCACTGCAAAGGCCACCTCTTATAAAGGGGGAGAGGGAGAGCTCCTGGGAGGTGCAGGCTTGCAGGGAGGAGCTGGGAGACCTTAATGGCATCGTGCTGCAGGATGGTTTTGGTGTGAGGAATGTGGCAGAATGTAGGCAGGACGCAGCCCTGCCTTCATGGCTTGGGCTGCTTCAGTTTGTACTTCAGTCTGAAACGTGGGGCTCAGGGTCAGTGTTTTGGTGGAGGCTCTGAGCTTGGGATCTCTTCTGGTGGAGATTTTTGTGGTGAATGTTGGTACTGGTGATTCTTACCTAAACAGACCTCTTTGGTGTTTCTCAGATGTCCTCTGATTCTGATTTATCCCGAGCACCCTTCCCTGTCCTGCCTTAATCCTACTCCCTGTAGATTTTCACTGAAGCCTCTCCCAGCGGCATTTGTTACTGTTGTTCCTGGTTGGCACAATCCATTTCCCATCTTGGTGTTTGCTGCTTTCCTCACCTTGGGAACCAGGACAGGTTTTGAGGGGCCGTGACCTTCATTTCCAGGGTGTGGTTGTGTGGTGTGTTATCCAAATGCACCCAAGGATGCTCTCCTGAAGCTGGTCCTGTGTCTCACCCGCCGCCTTTCAAAGCAGCACCAGTGCAGACAGAGCTTCTCAGTGAGTGTTTCAAAACCAAACTGAGACTTTTATTTTTCCCTTGTGATAACAACTGGCTCCTTAAGGCTCTCAAATGGCCACCCCTCCCACCCCCAAGACTCCCCACTGAGATCTTTTCCTCCAAAGGGAAAAGGCTGGATGGAAAGGAGCAGCCAGACCCCTGTGTCAACCTTCCTTCCTCCCTGAAGAAGCACAGGATGGGCAAGAGAGTGAAAATGGCCAAATGAAGGTGATGCAGAAGCAATGTGGCAGTGAATTCAAAGCCAAAGCAGCCCAGAGAAAATCTGGAAGGAATAGCAAAGACTGAAGAAGCAAGCAACTAGAGGGGGAATAAAAAAAATAAAAAATAAAAAAAGGATGAGAAGAAAAGCCCTGAGACCCTAGAATGCTAGAACAAAGAAAAAAGAGAAGGAAATGTGCACACACAGAAGAGCACTGGAGCATCAAAAGGGCAGGAGGCAGCAAAGGGGAGAAATGACAGAGTAATGAAGGAGTGAGGGCAGGGAGAGGGGGAAGGTCTGGAAGGAGGAAGAGTCGAACTGGCAGGCAAAAAACAGCATGCACTGCTTAGACAGGAGCAGCCACTGTCCCTAAAGTGCCTGCCATGACGTGCTAACCCAAAATCCAGATGGGAGAACGAGAAAGGGACAGGATGGGGTGCACCCAGACAGCGTCCTTGGGCTCCCATTCTCAAAGCTGCCTGAAGCTGGTGAAAAGGAGCCATCGAGATGTGCCACAGGGGCCAGCAGCATCAGATGATTAATTACTGCAAAAAAACAAAACTGGGAAAGAGGAGGGAGAACTGGCGAAGTTGTTTCTCCATTATATTTCCGAACAGAAAGAACGTTTTAGCTCGCACACAAATAGCTCCCTGGGAAGCACTCTCACTTCCTAATTGTTCATAAATTTACTGACAGGTGGTTACACAGTAGGTATAACACTCTGAGTTTCGTTTTTATTGCTTTCCCTGTGTCAACGTGAAAACTTGGGGAAAAAGGATGCACTGCGAGCATTCAGGTGACTCCACCTGGCAAAGGGTGCTTGGTGCCTGTATTTCATTTTTGCCATGTTCCTTCCTGTAAAAGAATCCCACAGGGACAGTTTTACTGGGGGAAAGCAGTGAAAAGAGGGTGTTCAAGACCCAGCAAATTGAAAGGGAAGATATTGCCAAAATGGAGTGCCTGTAGAAAAAGTGAGGCCATGACACGCTGCTTGCTTGTCAGGGAAATTTGACAAAAATAATTTTGTTGACCAAACTGTAGCTTTTAGAAGTGCTTAATCCATTATTTCTATAAAATCAGCTCTGACGAGCCTCTCAGACTGGGCTGTCACCACAACGGTTCGATCAGAGATTATCATCATTGCTGCCGAGAAGCAATTTGTTGTTAAAACTCTGGATGTCACCTACTTGCCCCAGTCACTTCCCCCATGGGAACACGGAGGTGCATTTGCACAGGGTTACTCTGTGTGTCCTTGCAGGTATCTCCTGCACCCCAAAAGCAGTGAGTTGGAGAGTGGGAAAACATCCATTTCTACCTGCCAGCCAGGAGCTGGCTCTCAGGTGCTGCCCAATTTAAGGGCATCAGCCCCAAATAGGAGCTGTTCTAGGGAAGGTCTCGTATTGCTGGTGCCTTCAGCAGGCACACAGGGACTGGAGGAGGCCCTGGTGCCACCCCACTGTGCTTCTCATCAGCAAAGGAGATGGAAAGCACAGGCAAAATATGAGCTTTCAGCATATTTGCCTCCTTTGTGCTGACTTTCTGTACGCTAATGAGACCTTGCACAGTGACACCTCTGACAGCCCCATCCTGCCTTGTGCCGGGGAGGCTCAGGCAGAGCTGGAGATGCCTGGGGCTATAGGCAGCTGGGGTGCTGGGAGGGGAGGCAGTGTCATCTCCTGCAGGCATCCAACTCCCTGCCAGTGGCAGCATCACCTATCACGGGACACAGCTGGACACTGCAGCTGGAGATGTGCGGGAGCTGCATCTCCCAAAAACTGGAGGTGTGTAAGAGGGGATGGAAAGTGAGGTGTGAGGGCAGGACCACCACAACGTTCTGGAGGTGTGACAGCGTCCACAGAGGCTTCAGAGCTCTGAAGATGAGATGTCCCTCTCTGCTGTCCCTATGGGGAGCTGTCCCCCAAGTGGAGGTGCACAAGTGGCTGTTGCCCGGTGGTTTGAAGAGCCCATAGGTATCCACCTGTCATCTCCCCTCATCAGCAGTGTAGGAAGAGGTCTCTTTTAATGGATTAGGAGCTAATGATGTGGAGGAGGGACATCAGTTGCATGTGTCAGCCACTGTGCTCATGCAGGCTCTCCGCTCCGAGGCATGCAGCAGTAATGATCCGGCAGCTAAAAATAATCCAGGGCCATGTCAGCGAGTGGCTCCGGTAGGGAGCGGCGCTCCGGAGCGGCCGGGGGATGAGTCAGCCTGCGCGTGGCCGTGTGCGTCAGTGTCACCTGCAGCCACTGATCACACTATCAGCTATCCCGAGGTGCTGTTTCTTCCTGCACGGTTTAGCGGGGAAGGGGCGTCCCTGCCGGCAGTGACCGTCCCTCCTCAAGCTTGGGTGTCCGCTAGCCGATCACCAGGTCTGAGCTTTCCCACTGCTTTTATCCCAAGATGGGACAACCAGTGCAAAGCCATCACTGGTGCCCGAAGCAGATGATGGGATGGAACACGTTGGGGAGAGTCCCACGGATATCCTGAGTGTTGCACTTAGCATCACAGGACATGACAGCGTCACCAAGGTGTGGTCCCATGGCCAGCCCCACAGGGCCCAGGCTAGGAGGCGAGAGGAGGAATGGCACCTCACAGTCCCCACAGATGGGGCAAGCACTGGCACATGCCCAGGCCCCATGGAGAGTGTGGATCTGCGCATCAGGCAGTTCAGGTCTCAAGTGGTAAAGGAAGGAGATATATCATAGGCTTATTGTTATTGAATTTAGTGGCATCGCTTTCACATTCAATTTCTCTCACTGGCTTTCCGAACAAACAAGAAATTACAGTGCAAATGTATTTTTTGGCTTACCAAACCTTATGCATTAACTTCCCTGTGATTAATATTACGCAGGGCTGGTGAAACCCTCTGCGTGCCGCTCATCGCTCTGGTGAGACCGCACCGCTCATCGCTTCCTTGGGATTTATTCTGTATTCAATTTGCTTGTAGTTATAGACTTCTGCAAGGAAGGACTAGGGATAAAAGGGGATAGAGATGGTGTTCTGCTCTATTTTTCTTGCTGCTGCTGTCTAGGTCAGAGGGAGGGTAATGTAGAGAACCAAAGGTAATTCAGGGAGAGGATGCTGTCAGCAGGTAAAGGGCTAGGAACAGCACCCACAGTCATGCTGGAGGGCTGCAAGGCATTAGCAGGGCTGCCTGACCTGGGAGGGGACCAAGAGAGATCTATGGGGTGTGGGAGAGCCTTTGGACTCCACACCCAGCACTGATCCCAAGCTGTCACCACCTTGAGACAAGTCAGCTTCAATGAGATCTGCTCATCAGGGCAGGGATGCTTTGGCTGTCCCTGCCTCATGGGGTTGACAGGGTATGGCTGCAGGTTGGTTTTATCCACACAGTCATGTTTGGCACCAAACTCACCCTGCCTGCATCCCTAAGTGGCCCCAGTTTCCACCTGCCCCTCCCATAAGATTAAATCCTCCCATGGCAAAGCCAGTGCATCCTTGAGACGCCATCCTTGACAGCCCAGTCAGTGGGATCTATAAAAATGTAATCAAGGTCCTTCAATGTCCTTCTCCAAGTCCTGGTAACCTTGTAGACAACGATCACAGTCACAGGTACCGAGCTGCCCAGTGGGGTCCCCGTGCTGCCCGTGAATGTCTCTCCACTGCATGTCCCTGCCAGCTCTTGGGGCATTCCTGATTGGATTATATGGCTGTGCTTCCCTGGCCTCTGAATGTTCAGGAAATGCAGTTCCCCACTGTGAGACCTGCTGGCATGTCTGTGTCAGCATCCTTTGCTAAGGGAAGGGCTCTGATGTGTGGGTCTGTGTGGCTTGGGGTTTTCTGAATGGGAGCACTGGCACTGTAGTGGTTATGGGTAGTGGTAATTTTTTCCACAGGAATGAAAGTATTTCTGTGCCCACGAGGGGGACAGGCTCACATCTGTGCCCAGAGCAGCAGTTTCTGCATCTTGTTTTGTATTTGTGGTTTGGGACTCAGGGGACAGAAAAGGGATGTCAGCCTTGAACTGGAGGTGGCTGGGAGGGTGAGGATAGAAGGATGACCAGGATTTTGCTGATGCTCTGCATCACACGCCATCACTCTAGTCCAGCTCCACAGCATCTGCAGACAAAAGCACATGAGGAAGAGACAGGCTGCCATCTGGAGCAGGGGTGGCATCCCAAGGTCTCAGCACCCACTAACGATGCCGCTGTCATCTCAGACCAAAACTGCTTATGAGGAGGGCTGATTTGCAGGCTCATGAGCAGATGAAAAATGCCTAGTTGTGGGAAGCCTTGTCTTGGATATTCTCATGGTTTTTGGATGTTCCTGGTGCCAGTTTGAGATGCTGTTACTGGAGGGGAGAGGTGCAGGGGTGCTGGTAATAGGGGTTGGTGTCATCTTGTCTGAGTGAGGAAGGGCCATTTGCAGCCTTCCTGGAGCTCATCGTGGCTGCGCTGTTGGAGTTGGCCAGCTCTGCTCCGAGCGTTAAATACGTTTTCTAGCAGCTGCCGGCACACACTTTTCATTTTTGGATTGCTGCTTTCCCCTGAAGGACTCAGACAATCTCCCTCTGCTATAACAGACTGTACTTCTATATTAATGTGTCAAGTTGCTGGGAAATTTACTGCTTTGCAGAACCCATAGGGCTGCAGAGCCCACGCCGCATCTCTGCCATGGCTTGTTCTGCTGTGCTGCCTCTCCTGGTCTGGGAGAGAGGAGATCCTCCCTGGGGGTGTGAGGAGAGCTTCCCTGGGGCTGTGAGGAAAGCCAGGCAGCCCCACTTTCCCTTGCAGGCAGTGCTGATGTTGGCCACAGTGGTGGTTTTCAGGTGATTATCCTGGAATCCCAGCACTGCAGGAGAGCCCTGGGTGCAAGGGTTAGGCATCCGATGCCACTTGACCTGGGCTCTCAGCATGCTGTGTTCTGGGGGAGGAGGCACAGGGCATCCTTTCTGGCACTGTAGGTGTGGTGTTTCATTTGGGGAGGGTTGTTAAATATAGCCTCATGTACTCCCTGGGGCACAGACCCTTTAGTGTCCAACAGCCCAGAGCACTGGGAAGTGGCATCAGCAAGCGAGCTTTAATTGCTTTTTGCCATGGCTGGGGATATTTATGGGTACAGAGATTGCCAAGTTATTTATTAGATGGAGTATCTGGGGACATAGTAATATAAATCACCCTGGCCGGTATTGAAGGAGCAGACGCTCAGTAATTTAAACAGCTTTAATAAATATGCTAAAATATGAGCCTTGTCGCAGGCCATAACAAGAGCTGGTTATTGGGATCTTGGCCATGGAGTGGAGGAGCTGGCACAGTGAGTGGACCCCTCCATGCCCCGGATCCATGCTTGGCTCCAGTCCAAGATGCTGGTTTGGAGACACAGAATTGGTGACTGGACAGGTCAATGGAGTGAACACCAGCATCACATGATGGGACAGGTCTCCTGGCTGGGGCCTCCCAGCTGTGCCTGGCAAGCTGGTGTGTTCATGGTGTCTTTGGTGGCCTTTATGTCTTGCAGTGCCCCCCCAGATTGTCAACATCTCGTCAGACATCACCGTGAACGAGGGCAGCAGCGTGACCCTCATGTGCCTGGCCTTCGGGAGACCGGAGCCCACCGTCACGTGGCGGCACCTCTCTGGGAAAGGTGAGCCCTTGCTTGGTGGATGAGTTTCCTGGGTCTGAGGAGGGATCATCCTGGCCTGTATGAGATGGATGGATGTCCCCGTAGCAGTAGTCAGGGTGACCTTAAGTCAGAGGTGCTGACCTTCTGGTGTGTCCTGGAACGGGGCTGAGGATGCTTGTCAAGTGCTATCCCAAGCATCCTGGGTGAAGGGGATGGCAGATGCCCAGGCAGGAGGTGTTTGGGCAGGGACACAAGGGAGTTCCTGGTGTCAGTGTCCATGCATGACCGTGTCACACGTTCAGTGCATCCCCCAGGGCAGACCTTTGTGAGTGAGGACGAGTACCTGGAGATCACAGGCATCACACGGGAGCAGTCCGGGGAGTACGAGTGCAGCGCTGTCAACGATGTGGCCGTCCCGGACGTGCGGAAAGTCAAAGTTACCGTCAACTGTGAGTGCAGGGCACAGGGGAAGGGTGGTGGGTGGGTGCACGTGGCCCAGCCTGACACAGCACGATGTCTCCACAGACCCGCCTTACATCTCCAACGCCAAGAACACGGGCGCCTCGGTGGGCCAGAAGGGCATCCTGCAATGCGAGGCTTCGGCCGTCCCCGTGGCAGAGTTTCAGTGGTTCAAGGAGGACACCAGGTGAGGCGCTGCAGAGGTGGTGGAGGATGGGGTGGTAGCCACCACCTAGGGGTGAGAAGGTGAGGAGGTAGAGGGGGGTGACAGTGCCTGAGGGCATCATGTGGAAAAAGGCCGGGATCAGCTAATTTTGGTGGGTGCTCAGCTAAGGGCTCAGGAAATCCCAGAGTTGTTTCTCCCAGGGATGGTGGCTGTGGGACGCATGGGTCGGGCTGGGTTACGGGATGGAGAGTGGGATGGAGAGTTTGTCTTCAAAGCTAGGATGCGCAAGTCCCCTGGAGGAACGCGTGAGTGTATAGGGGTGTTGGCTGGTGGGAAGCAAAGGGGTGCCCAGGGAGGAGCAAGATACACCCCAGAACCCCAGCTCCGTTCTCCCAGCACCGCTGTCCATGTTTCTCTGCAGGTTAGCGAACGGGCTGGAGGGCGTGCGGATCGAGAGCAAGGGCCGCCTGTCCACGCTGACCTTCTTCAACGTCTCGGAGAAGGACTATGGCAACTACACGTGTGTGGCCACGAACAAGCTGGGCAACACCAACGCCAGCATCATCCTCTATGGTAGGTGCCACTTTTTTTTGGTAAGGCGAGGTGACAAGGAGGAGTAAGAGAAGGAGAGTGAAGAGGAGGCATTTGGAGAGGATGAGAATGAAGAAGAGGAAGAGGAGGAGGAGGATGAAGAGGAGTTTGAAGAGCACAGTGAAGAGGAGGAGGAGGAGGGTGAAGAGGAGGAGGCTAGCAGATGGTCAGTGAGTGGAGTGCTGGAGCACAGCTGTCTGTATTTGGTGTTCCTGGTCCATCGAGGTGCCAAACAGCACAAACCCCGAGCAGTGAGGTCCTGCCAGAGGATGCTCAGAGGATGAGATCTGTATCAGCCCGACACTGGGTGCACAGCACAGCTGGCCAACAGTCGGATGAGCCTTGGTGTTGCTGGAGCACAGGGGTGA
>VZTR01021625.1:92718-106925 GCA_013400775.1 Chaetops frenatus | reverse complement strand
ATATAACCATATTGTTTTTATTATATATTAGGTATTATAGTATATTACATTATAGTATATCTAGTATGCATTATTAGTTTTTATACAGTACAAGATATAACTTACAATGTATATGAAGTATTTTATATATATGTGGTTTAGTGGTTTAAGAGTTACAGTGGCAGTGCTGAATTGATGGTTGGATTTGATGCTTTTAAGGGTCTCTTCCAAACTTGATAATTCTATGACTCTATATAATAAATATTATATTTATGATATTTAGTACACAAATAAGTACATTAAGTTTCCAGTCCAGTTTTCCCAATATCCTTTTTTTTTTTCTGTTTCCCTGTCCTACTGGCACTCTTACACTTGCTCTTTCTCTAATGTGAGACAAAATAGCATCACCTAAGTCTCTTTTTTCCATTACTTGAAACCAGACTAAAGAAAAAGTTCCAGTGCATGTAAGTCCTTCTATTCAGAAGGTGAATGGATTAGGGATTTTTGGTTTTGTTTCATGCTATGGATAAGTACAGCTATCTCATGGTTATCTTTTATTTGACATCATCTGTTTTCAGGCATTTTTCCTTCTCTCAGCTGTTACTGTTGCTCTTTACACACTCTTCCTGTGACAGCACAGCAATCCTCTCACACTGGTCATTAATTGGTGTCAACATGGAGAGAAAACAAAATTTCACCTTGTTTAATTAAATTAATCCCCCAAACACGTCCAGCAGGCTGAAGTGAAGTACATTAGAGGTGATTCCATAGATGGCAAAACAGGGATATTAAAAATCATCCATAGAAAGTGGGATGTAGGAGCCCAATCCTGTGGCTGAGCCTAATCTCTCCCTGCCTACTCCTGTTAGTAATGGTCTGTTCAGTGGAATAACATTCCTCTAATCCTTGTTTTATATAAGTAAAATTAGGAAAATATTTACTAGTGAGACAGCCAGAAAAAGGCCTAGGAAGGAAAAGTTAAAACTTAAAATGTTCCATTTGTTTTCATGTGGGTATTTACCTGCACCAACTCTGAAGTTTAAATTTGTCTTTGAAAGGATATTGGTACATCCTTTGGATATTGCTGTGTGAACACTCAGGATACCTAAAGCTATTTTAATTTCATAACTTTTAATGGAAGAAAAGGCAAACATTCATATTCTATTTTCCCTCCATCTTTCAAGTGTGCATTGAGTGAAACACACTGGAGCAGTGAAGAGCAGGCCATGGAGTGGGCTCAAAATGAGTTTAAGCAGGTGGGATTCCATCCCTCCTCAAGGATTGCGCTTTTTTTCATTTTGTGAACATGTTGTGAAATTCAACAGCTTGTCAGTCAAAACTGCAGCTTCTTGGAAACACAGGGGAGAGTGGAAAAGATGGGTTCTATAGAGAGCTTCTATCTGGGTACATTCAATGGTGTTTCTTGGACAGTCTCTACCAGCCTTTGCCAAAGAGGAGAGGAACACAAGTGGTTGGAAATTTGCTAATTTTTTAATTT
This sequence comes from Chaetops frenatus, assembly GCA_013400775.1. Lineage (NCBI taxonomy): Eukaryota > Metazoa > Chordata > Aves > Passeriformes > Picathartidae > Chaetops > Chaetops frenatus. The sequence goes on along the minus strand of VZTR01021625.1, from coordinate 105,448 downwards.
AAAAATTTCGTGTCTTGGTTCACTTTTTGAGGAGAATGTTAGCATTTTGTACTTGCTCTTTATATCTATAGGTAGGGGGAAAAAATCACCCAAACCTGGATCTTTACATCTCTTTCAAGTGCAGCATGTCCCTCAGTCACCAATGGAAAACTCCCCAAGCCCCCATTCCAAACTGGGAGCTCTGGGGCCTTTTATTGGTCCTTTCCATTGAAGAGTTATTGGAATAAAGAGAGATGTAGATGTTTTATAAAAGATGCCATCTGCATTTTTCCAATGCTCAGGGTCTCATTTCTAGTATGTAATCTCTGTGATTAATGATTGAGTGAGTTAACTGAATATAAGTTAAAATATGAAGTGTTAGATGTGATTTAAACCAATTATTCTATGGAGAGATAAAATCTTTTCATGCTTTATTGTGCACCCTCTTAAGAATCAGCAGCTTCAGACTAAATACATAAAAGCAAGGGAAAGCAATTATGTCTTTAAGAATAAGAGCTCTGATTCAATATTTAAAGACTGCTTGACTTAAAACACTGAAAACACAAGTCGTAGAATCACAGAATGGCTTGGGCTGGAAGGGACATGAAAGCTCATCCAGTCCCACCCCCTGCCATGGGCAGGGACACCTTCCACTATCCCAGGGTGCTTCAAGCTCTGTCCAACCTGGTCTTGGACACTTCCAGGGATCCAGGGGCAGCCACAGCTTCTCTGGACACCCTGTGCCAGAGCCTCACCACAAATTATTTGAATTTTGGAAAAAGAGAATCAATGCAAAATACAAAAAAAAAAAAAAAAAAAAAAAAAAAAAAAAAAAAAAAAAAAGAGAGAGATAGCATCTTTGCCCTGTTTACCTATAGCTGTAGATTGTCTGTGATTGCAGTGATTTTCTGTTTATTTGTGCACACAAGCCAGTAATCTGACAAACCTAGGAGATTTTTGGAGTGGAAATTAGTAAGGAGAGGAGAAGGAGGCAGTGCTGTATTCAGGGAGTATAAATCTGAACCAGGTCTTTTGTACAGGAGAGAAAGTAATTACCCCACATCTACTTCTGTGCATTACAGGAACTTGGAAGGGCAGGTGAATCTGTCCAAATGCTCTTTTGTGTCTGCCACCAGCACTGCTTTTCAGGTCAAGGGAGCAGCTCACACCTCATTTCATCATGCTGCAAGTTTCCACCTGCCATTATTCATACCCCACAAAAAGTCTGAGATATGTAAGCTCCAAAGTTCCTGTCAAAGAGTCTGGGGAATTGCAATCCCCAGCGCTATTTTGCTTCAGGAATCTGCTGGTGGGCAGCTCAGGAATCAGTGGTCACACACTGCTGTGCCATGGTGCCACAGCCAGCCTGGCTGGAAGCAGTGGATGGGATAGAATTCTGTTGGGTGGGGAATTACAAAGGCTTCCATTCTCTCTGGTCAACAATAAAATGATCGTTTTTCCTGTTGATTGAGTGGATTATGCTTTGTGGGTGTTCTGGGTGGAAGCAGGGCAGATGTTCATGAGATGGCTGCTGCTGAAGGCTGGCTGTGATGGTGCTTGGGGCCTCGTGGCTCTGGGCTGAGCCATTCTGCTCCAAGCACCCCAAGCACCCCTCAGGAAATGGCAACTCTCCTCTGGAGCCAGGCTGGGAGAGCTGGGAGTTCACCTGGAGGAGAGAAGGCTCTGAGGAGACTTTAGAGTCCCTTCCAGTGCCTGAAGGGGCTCTAAGAGAGCCGGAGAGAGCTAACTCTTGGGGTTAATTTGGGTTATTTGGTCAACTAATTAGCATTTGGTGTTACTTGGGACAAACTCACTTTCTGTAGAATACTTCATGGTTACTTTAGATCATGGGGTTGCTTTGGGTCAATCAATTAACATTTGGGGTTACTGTAGTCATTGGGGGTTACTAGAGGTCAAACTTGTTCTGTGCAGAGCACTTTGAGGTTACTTGAGGTCATTGAGGGTTCTTACAGGTCATGGGGTTTACTTGAAGTCAACCAGTTAATATTTGAGGTGACTTTAAGTCATTGGGGTTACTTGAGGTAAACCAGTTAATATGCAGGGTTACTATAGGTCATTGGAGTTACTTGTGGTCAAACTCACTCTCTACAGAGCATTTTGTGGTTACTTTAGGTCATTTGGGTTACTTTAGGTCATTAGAGTTACTTGAGGTCAGCCAATTAACATGGGGTCACTTGAGGTCACATTCCATCTCTGGATACCATCGTGACCTTCACTGAGTTCAACCATTTTTCTTGTTCCTCTGTTTCAGGCCACCAACTCCAGCAGTGACACCAGAGCTTGAACCTGAGTTTGTGTCCCTGTCACGACTCCTTCTGTTCCATTTCACACCAAAGAACCCCTGTGTGGTACTGCTGTGCCATGCCAGAGTGCCATGGTGTCACTGTCACGTCAGTCCCACCCTAACCCCAGCTTGCCTGGTGACTTTGAGTTCTCTTGTCACCGTGAGTTGCTCATGACAGGCTCTGTTCCCTGTCCCCCACCCTGGCCATGCCTCCTGATTCTGTCCTGTTCATGTCCTGTGAGCACTGGCACCTCTTGGCCTGTCTGCACATGAGCTCCTCCTGCATTCTGTTTTATTGGGAGAAGATGTAGGTCCTGAGGATTTGGAGCAGAGTGAAGCTCTCCAGCTCCACCTCTTCTGGCTGGTACACCTGAATGAATCTCTGTGTCTCTCTGTCCATACTGACCTTTACCTTCTGCAGCTGCACATCTGGTGACATGTCTCAAAGACACCAACACAGTTTGAAACCTTAGACCAGGCTTTATTAGACAATCATTAACATCACACCCCTCCCAGGGTTAGGCTTTAATCATCATCAACACACCGGTAAATAATTAGTCTTTGATAAACTTGGCCTAAATTAGCCATGAGTGTCAAACCAGGAGCACTTTCATGGGGGGGGCAGAGGTTGTACCATGGCCCTGTGGTTTGGGCAGCTTTGGAGGTGAGGGGGAAGAGCTTCCTTCATGTCTTGGTGAATGAAGCCAGAGCTGAAGTGGAATATATTCTTTTTTCCTCAGGATTTATCAGTGTTCTCTTCTTCTCCATCTTCCTGTGAATGGATGAGGGACAACTCCCTCTTCTTCATTGAGTTGTTTTGTTTTGTATGGTTTTTCCCAGCATATTTCTTGTTATCCTGTGGGGTTACTTTGCCTTCACCTGTTATCTTCTCTACCTACCATACATGTGGTTTTTTTCTCTTTCACACTTCTATTTCTACTTGGTCCCTGTATTTCACACGTGCAGTTATCGTCCTGTGATTGATTTGGTGCTTTGTGTTTTCTCTTAACTTTTTAATGAAATGCCAATTGTTGTCTTTGCTATTAGATACTATAAATAATCCATATATTATGCTATGCTTTGAAATGCTTACCTACAGTCACTGCTCACATTACCATAGTACCTGGATCTGTATGTCTGGCAAGCCTTAGATCTTGCTCAACTCCTTTTTGTGTGCAAGAAGCCACCACTTTATCTTCCTTGCTCTGTGCTGAGCAGCTGTTCAATCACAGAGGTGAACATCCCTTTGGAGTCTAGAATCATAATTTGAGTTGGAAGGGACTTTCTAAAAGTTGTTTAGTCCAACCCCACTTCAATGAGCAGGGACAGTCCTTGAAGGACCATGTGTTTACCTGAGGGAAAATATCAGGAAAAACCTCATCCTGGGGAGGTTGCCAAGACTTACTCTAGAAGCTTCTGCTCTCAGACATGAGTCACTGGACAGGCTTCCCCCCAGCAGGTCCCCAAGACTTGCTTCAGTTATTTCTGTCCTCAGCTATGAAGAATTGGACAGACTTCCCCCATTAGCTGCTGTTGTGGACCATGAGAACTGGAGAGCAGCTGTTGTCTTTTCCTGAGCCCTCTTGGAAAGAGAGGCTCCAGCAGCACCCTGAGCGTGAGCACATTCCCTCTCCCTTTCTCCTGAGGCCTGAAAATGAAAAGCAGCAAGAGACACATTCTAAATTCTTCATTTCCATGTGTCTAAATCTCACCTGGAGAAGGGTGAATGTTGCAATAAATTGGGAGGAGTGAAGTGGAAGTCATGGGACTTCTTTTCTGTTCTGGACAGAAAGGAGGCAGGAAAAGAAAGCATAAGTTATTTTCTGGTGCATATGAAGGGACTGCTTATCTCTGTAAACATTTGTGCTATTCCCATGGCTCACACTGGATTTGAAAGTGCCTCCAACTAAGAAAATCCACTCACCAAAGACCCACTGGTTCCATCTGACCTTTGTGTTCAAGACCTTACAAGAGAGACAAAAGCCCAGCTTTGCCATCTTTACTCAGGTCAAGGTCTCAAAATCTAAGGGTGCCTCATGGAGAAGGAAGGAAATAGCCAGGAAAGGAAGAAAATAAACAGAAAGTGGACACAAAATAAATCAAGAAGAAGAAAACTAAAAGCAAGCAATAATAAATAACTGCAATAATAAATAAGCTGAGTAGGGGCAGACAGAGTCCAGATGCATTCCCACCTCAATGCCCAGGCACTGGGGTTTGAGCAAAGAAGAGCCAAAATATTTGCTGGGATAACAGGGCTAGGGAGCCTCAGTTCTGTTTTCTCCCTGTCCTGGTGGGAGCTGTTCTTTTCCCATGGAGAGTGACACTTGAGAGAACACACAGGAATCACAGGCAGCCTGTGATAAAATAAGCCATCTGCCCTGATTTCGTGATCATATCTAATTACTACTTTATTTTGTCCCTGTATCTTTATTCTTGTCTCTTCTGTAGAGTATCTTTGCAATCTTTACAAGACCAAGCTGTCTGATACCAGAATATATTCTTCCACAGAATAGAATAAATTTCAGTGAAAATATTTGTTTTATTCTTTTCTAGTAATGACCCAGCATTTTTAGTTTTATTTCCTCTCTGTGTTAGGTGACTTATCTATTTGAGAACTCTCCAGCTCAACCACAATGCAATTGCTTTAGGATAGATTATGAAATTTCTAAATGTGTCATTAAATCAAAGCCAATAACCAGTGCAGAACTGTGAACTAGAAAATAGTGATAAGAATTAGTCACACATTAAAATCCACATCTACAGATAGAGATGCTAGAGAAAGGCATCGATTTAGCAGTGTTTGGGCAGGTGTAAATACATAAAAGGTTAAGGCTAATCAGCATTTAGTATTAAATCTGCAGAAATTTTCACTATTTTTATAGTTTTGGATGATGTGCAGAGCTGCTGCCCTTGGTTTGAGGGGTCAAAACCAAAGAAAAGGGAGCAGTAACAGGTCTGAGGAAAACCAAGCTCCAAAGCCCTTTCCATTCTACCTGTAAAGGCTCTACCTGCCCCTAACAAATCTCTGTGGGTTTCCACCTTTCATATCACAAGGTCGATTTAGCAAGGAAATGTCTGATTAAGACATAGCAGTTCTACCCGTCTTGGATGATCCTGTGGTCTTATAATCAATTTTGTTTGAACAGGGGTATGACACAGCTTCTTACTCATCACTCAATCGTACCATCATTTCCTTCACCTTCTGGCAGTGCTTGGATTTAACATCTCAGGCTCTCCTTTGCCTCTTCCTGAATTAAGATAAATGTTCACAAAAAATCAGTAGATAAAAAGACAAGGAATAACACCATCCTGAGGAAATTATTGTAACTGAATATGATTTCATAGAATCAGAGAATGATTGGGTTGGAAGGGGCTACAGGAGAGCTGGGGAAGCACTTTTGATAAGGGCATGGACAAGGGGGGATGGATTTAAACTGAAAGAGGATGACTTTAGACTAGATACTGGGAAAAAAAATCCTTCACTTTGAGAGCGGTGAGGCTCTGGCACAGGTTGCTCAGAGAAACTGTGGCTTCTCCATCCCTGGAAATGTCCAAGGCCAGGTTGGACAGGGCTTGAAGCAACCTGGTCTAGTGAGAGGTGTCCCTGCCTGCAGCAGGCGTAGAATGGGATGGGCTTTAAGGTCCCTTCCAACCCAAACCATTCTGGGATTCTATGATGAACCCAAGCCAGGGACTGACTGCAGGCCTGAGAGCATATTCACAAATACGTAAGAATTCCATTAACTTCCCACTTTGTCCATGCCCTGAGTCTTGATGCTAAGACAGCTGAGCACTTATTTCTCTATTTCTTCCCTTTCAGAACACCAGTACTGGGACTCAGACATGCAGCACCCCAAATGCCTCTCTATGTCCATATGGAGTGTGGACAGACCCATGAGCAACCTGTGGCAGAGCATGTGGTGGCTACCTCTGCTTCCCTCACTCTGCCCAGCTGTCTCATCCCATCCTGACTGGTCCCCTGAGTGCCCTGCAGCCCAAACAACAGCCCTAGCACAGAAAAAATCTCCTTTCCAGTGGTGTACCCAGATGACCAGCTTCCTCCCTGCCTGACCTGTCTGCCAAGAACCCCCCAGCAACCCCAAAATGTTCCTGCATACCCGAGAATCCATATCTGGACAATGTCATTTCCTGAGTTGACAATCCTTTGTTACCAGTCACGAGTTGTGTCACTCTGGAGCACCAAGGTCTCTGGTCCTGGTGACTCTCACGTGGTTGTTTGCATCAGGACTCTCCAAGGAGGGCAACTTCCAAGTATTTTGGGGCTGGACTGACACCTGCCTAAGGCATCCTCCTCCTCCTCAGAAAAGAACTGTGCCTCCCTCAAATGTTCCTCAAGCTCTTTGCCTTCCTCCTCACCTCCTCCTCAACACTGACAATGCTATTCAAATGATGGACAAATCCACCACCCCTCCAAGGGGGAACACAACACCCCAGTCAGCTTAGGGGTGGGATGTGAAGGGGAAATGCAGGGACAACGGGGAGGTGGGTTCCCTTCACACTATCTCATCAATCAACACCGGCCCTAACACTGTCCTTTGTCTTTCTCCCTTCTCTCCCCCAAACAGGGCCCGGAGCGGTGCACGACGGTGGCAACGCAGCGTCCCGGGTGGCTGCCGGCCTCTGCCTCTGGGCCACCCTCCTCGCTCGCCTCCTCCTCGACTTTTGATAAGGGAGCGGAGGGTCCCGGGAGGCCTCGCCGCACCTCTCCCCCGCCGCGGGCTCGGCCGCCGCGCTGCCCGGGGACTCCTCTCCGTCGGACGGGCGATGCACCGGAGGACGGGCGGCGGTGCCGAGCGTCCGAGGATGGCCCCGTCTCCCACGTGCCGGGATCGTTCTCGCCGCCAGTTACGCTGTACAGACCCCACCACGTGCCACCAGACTGTCACCCGCCACCATCGCCCCGGGGATGTGGCCCGGCACAGACGGTGCCCCCTGTGGCTGCCTCATCTCCAACGCTGGGGGCATGGAGCCGTCGGGGCGGGTGCCGCCCAGAGCCTTCACCGGGATGTCCGTCTCGTCGTCTCACTAAGCCGCCTATGCCCAAAAAGACCCGAAGGTTGAAGCCTCCTGGCTCTGCCTTCAGCCCTCTTGGTCCTGAATGTCAGTTCTCGTCGCCAAAGCTCCTCCCTAAGCACCCCAATGTTGCCAGCACCCCATCATCTGCTTCTGCTCCTGACAGGACGCTCGCTGGCCTTTTTGGCGAGGGTCACCTGACACAACCAGTTGTCCTTCAAGGGTCACACTCTTCTCACTATTCTTTATTCCGGCTGACATTGTACCCCTGTGCTTCCCACTAAAACCCCCTCACCTTCCTGAGGACACAAGGCTGCTCTCCCAGGAATGTGAGCCCTGGGGACCACCACCAGCCCTCCTAGGGACTAGAGCCTTCTTGCTGCATCAGATGGCCAGGCCCTCACTCTTTGCTCTGGAACCCTGCCCACTCTGCTGCTGCTGCCCCCTTGATCGCAGGGGCTGCTCCATGGCTCTCACCTTTGATGCTCTGCAGCACTTTCTGGGGAGGTTTCTTTGGGCTTGTTTTCCAAGCACTTTGCAACCTGCACATCAAAAGCACAGCATCACCAGCATGGGGCAGAGGCTCTGAACGACAGACTGAAATACCAGCTGGCAAGGCCCTTTTCCTACAGCTCTGATGCTCATGACTGTCTGTATCTGTGCCCCTCTGGGGGCCCTGGGCTGCAATGTTCTCACTCTGCCTTGTCTCATGCCCATCACGTGCCCCTGCCTGAGGACAGTCTATGTCGGACCCTGTGGAGGAGGCCTGGGCTCTGCCGATTTGCTGTGCTGGCACAGCAGGGAAAAGGATGGCTCCAACACTCCCTGCTGTGACTTGCCTGTGACACCAAAAGAGAAGCACCCAGACTCTGCCCTCTGCTTCTTCCAGCCACCCTGGGAGCTGGCATCCATGGTGGTAGTAGCTGTGTCATCTCCCTGCATATGGAATTGTGCTCCTGATGGCCTTGTGCACCATGGACCCCCTTGCCTGGTATGCTGTGGCAGCCCTGAGCCCTGTGGCACTCCATGGCCACCCAGGAATGCTTTGGGGCCACAGTCTGAGGATGGACATTCCCATCCTGCTCCTGAAAAGTCATGTGGCACCAGACCTACTGCTGTGGCAGGGAGACTAGACTACAGCAAGGCACTGAGCAAGCACACAGAGCATCCCCTGTCCTGACCCAGCACCTCCCCGTGCCTTGTCCCTTCCTTCTCCCTCCATAAGTGAGATGACTTAAAAACAAAGGCCACGCACATGCTGTCTTCCCCAAGCAAACTCTGCTGCTGCCCTAACCTGCTTTCTGTGGCTGCAAGGAAGCCGGGGTGCCAGTCCTCAGCACGCAAGATGGAAAAAACTGCCCCAAGCCAGACGCCATGATGGGCCACCACCCTGTCCCCTACGCAGCCATGCCCATCCTCATCCCTGTTCTCAATGGGCTGCCCAGGACCTGCTACAAAATCTCAATGGATGCTCCTGCCCCGCCATCCTGGATGTTCAACATGTACCATGGCTGACTGACAAAAAACGTCTGGCCCCAGGTGGGGACTGGCCCAGTGCTGGCCTGAGGTGCTGGCTTACCTGGTGGATGGGAATCCGGCACTGACTGGGTGAGTCTGCATCCTGTGGTCCCTGTGGTGCTGCTCTCCTTCTCCACTGGCATCCAAGAAAGGTGGCACTGTCAGCGATCTGGGTCCTATCCCATGGCCCCAGGCATGTTTATCATGTGGGGATGGCACTGTCTTCAGCCAGCACGGTGACACACACATCCTTCCCCCCATGCCTGCTCCAAAAGTACCATGGGCGCAGGAGACACCTTGCCCTGATGCCTTTACTGGTCCGCACTGCCCCACAACAGCCCCCCACTGTCACCCTGTGCCCTTTCCTTGGTCAGTCCCAAATTTCTCTGTCCCCACAGCAGAAGTGCTGCAGAATCACAGGGCCAGAGGCCGTGGCATATCAGAGAGTGACGGCGACGAGACACCATGACGCACACTGAGGCTGGTGGGCCTGGCGCCAGGGATGCCCCCATCCCATCCTTCTCCCTGGGTCGGGTGGGCTCCCCTGTCCCCTGCCAGGATGGCATTCGACTTTCTCGTGCCATGTAACGTGCCATTGTGAGGAACGTGTTGGCTGTCTGAGGCCGGGCCCGCCGCGGCTCTGCCGGCTGGCAGACCCATTTGTGACCACTGCTCTCCATGTCTGGATGCCCAGGGGGTGGCTGGGCAGCCAGGGTGGGGGCAGTGTGGCTCTCGGGTCTCTCCTGCTGACGGCCGTGATGGCCGGTCTTGAGTTTCTGTCGATCATTGTATTCCAAGGGTGGCTATACTACCTGAGATTTGTGCATGTTACATTGTAGTTGTAACCTTTTCTAATTCGGCAAGAATAAGAGATGGTTGTGATTGTGCAGTGTATCAATAAAGTTTGACGAACTTTGTACCCTCGGGGCTTTGCTTCACGGGCCCCGCACACCCCAGGGAAGGGATGCGGTGCTGGGCACCTGCTGAGCTGAGCTGGGAGGGCTCCCGAGTGCCTGAGACCTCCGCCACTCCTGTGGTCTCACCCAGTGCTTGGTTGGACTCTCTTTTGATCATCCCCTGTGACAGCGATGCTCCAAGCCCCACAGCTGGGGGCCTGCTGCTGTTTGGGCCATCCCTCACCCCATCAGTGCATCTCCCCTGGGATTCCACCAGTGAGTCCTGGGTCCTGCCCACCTCTGTCCACTGATGAGCAATGAGCACGTACCTGTTGACAGAGTCCTCGCAGGGTAAGGACTGTCTTTGCTGTCATCACTCACCTACGTTCAGTGGAAGCAGCATAATCGGGGGCCTCTTTTCCACGACTGGGCCATTCCCAGCCTCTCCTCCATTGGCTTTTAACAACACTCACTCTGACAACTAAACCTGCTCCCATGAAGTGATGCATCTCTGCAGACAATGAGCTCCCAAGGCTTGCTCCTACCATGACCTGGCAGTGCGTGACAGACCAAATGTCTTTGTCAAAGGACAAAAACCTTGAGGACCAGGACCAGAAGAGCTGTGACCCTCAGTGTCTCCCTGACATGGCTGTAATCTCACAGCAGGCTGTGCCCTCTACTCCCAGGGGATGCCTCACTTATCCACAACATCAACAAGGAGAAAACATTCAACAAGCTCCTCTAATGTGAGATCTGCTGCCAGGAGACTGGGGGCAGTGGGACTGTGACAGACCCATCAGAGTCTTGCTCACTTTGAGACCTCCCTTCATCTTCTATAACATGGGAATGAAAAACCCAGTCCCAAGAGTTTTTCCCTGAACCCCACAACAAGCAAAGAGCTCCATCCCAGCACTGCTGTGAGCTACTGTGACCTGGCACATCACGGACACCTCTGCTGTCCTCCTCGAGTGACCCCAGCAGAAAGGTAAGTGCTTCCCAAAACCCAACAACCTCCTGAGGGAGGGGATCTGGGAGGGATGTGTCACCTTGCCCACTTTCCTCAATGTCACCTGCACTGAATCAAGCATTGGTGACCACCATAGGAGACTCTCTACTTTGAGCCTCTTCCAAAAGCCCCAATCTATCAGGGAGCCAGGGTTGATTTGATGCAACTACAGGTGCCAAAAAGCAACACTCACCCCTTGCATGTGTTCCCTGGGGATCCTGCCACAATCCAAGCCTCCCTAACACCCCCCATCTTCCCATGCCAGTTCTGCTGGATACCCAGTGCTGGACCTGCCTCCACTGGAGTGAATACCTACAGATGCCCAAACGCTCCTGCTCGTGGCACATCCCAATGCCTCATCTGCACTGTCCCCATCGCAGAGCACGGGAGGTGATGCAGCCCCTCTCCAGCCATGGGATACCCTCCATCTCCCTTGCCCAGCTTGAGCAGGATGTTTCTCCATGGCCCTCAGCAATGCCCACCCTGTACCTAAGGACAAGGACCTCAGCTGCTACATCCAGGGGGAAGGAGGGCATATTTCAGACCATGACCTCCATCCCTCCCCAGCACCAGGAGACGCCCTTACCTATGTCAATAAATTATTACATAAACGCATCCATCGAGCCGCCTCTCTCTTTAACTTCCTCTTTGCTACCTTGGCACTGGACACTCCTTGATCTCTCACCTAGAACACCAAAAAAGTTACAATTACAGAGAGGAGGTGAGGGAGAGAGCCCTTTTACCTCCATACCTACCCCCAGATCCCCCCCATAAACCCCAAGCATCCAGGCATTGCCCCTCCTACCAGGTTTGCTCTACTGTGGCTGGCTGGTCCTACCTGGGAGCTGCAAGAGCTGAATAAAGACCAACACCATCATCTCTGCCATCCTGACCCTGCTACCTGTGCCCAGCTGTCCTGTCCCCACACCCTCAGTACCCTGTCTCTTACTTGCAAGGTGCCACAAACCCTGAGCATGGTTCTTTCCTTACCCTACATTGGTATCACTTGGACACTGTATATCACACCTCAAGGCAACACCTTCCCACCCCTCTTCTCATCTCTTGGGTTACATCATAGGGTCAAGAAACAAAAAAAACTCACACAAAGCTGTCACATCATCAATAGCAACCAGCTTCTGATCCTGCAAATGTGCCAGCCAACCTGAAGAAACCAGCACCCCAGAGGCTACAGTTGAGACTGAGGACCAAACTCATTAAGCAACCATCCAGCATCATCAAAAACCAAGACAAGGCTCCACAGACAGCAAAATGCACCTGCACCCAAACGATCCTGCCGTGCTTCACCTGTACACAATGTTGCATGGGGGACCCTGTTCCCTACACTCACCTCAAGCCACTCTGTCTCTCCTTCCACGCAGGATTTGCTTCAGCTGCTCCATGAGCATCCCCTGCAATGCTGTGCAGCTGGGCCAGAGAGCCACATGGTGAGTTTAGGGGCACTGAGTGGGGTCCTGAACAGGAGAATAGGGCACAGCTGTGCCTCACAACCTCTCCATCTATTCACCAAAGCCTTACCTGTGGCAGCATTCCTGCTGGGCTCACCAGTGAGGTCCAGGGGCCATCTTTCCAACGCTCTTCTGGCTCATTGTGATGACTCGGCACTTCCATCTGTCAGCCCCCCACGCCCCCCACTAGCATCCCTCCCCACTCCCAGTGGCGCAGGGGGAGAAGGCGGGGTGGCCCTGGCCCCCGCGGCAATGAGCACCACAACCAGACGGAGCGGCCACATGGAACAATCGTTTTAATGGATAGGCAGAGAGAGCCCCCTCGCCGCCCGCCTGCCCGCGCCCGGGCCCCCCGCGTGCCCCCCGCCGCCGGCTGCAGGGAAGGAAAGGAAATCGAAGGAGGAAAACCAATCACAGGAGAAACCCCTGCTGAAATGGATGGCGAGGCAACAGGTCCTATGCACCTCAGCAGGGGCCGGTTGCCTCGTCTTCTTTTTCTTATTTCTTTTGTGGGTTTATATATATA
>VZTR01021625.1:14711-91757 GCA_013400775.1 Chaetops frenatus | reverse complement strand
AAAAAAAAAATAGGGTGAAAAGAAAAAGACTCAGTTGCATTGCATCTTCAGCAGGAAGCCTTGGATTATTAATTTTTCCCTTTTCTCTCCATTTCGAATTCTCGCTGTGGTTTTTTTGTTGGGGTTGTTTTTTTTTTTTTTTTTTTTTTTTTTTGCATGTTTTTCCTCTCTCCCCCTCCCCCAGGTGGCCTGGCCGGATACTCTCTCAATTCTCATGATTATTTTCGGAAACGGTGAACACTTCTTCTTCTTCTTCTTCTTCTTCTTCTTCTTCTTCTTCTTTTCTTCCTCTCCTTTCTGCTTGCACTCGCTGGCCGTGGTCATCGCCGCCGCTACTCCGCAGGCTGGCTCTCGGGTCAAAACTGGCGGGCGAGGTGGGCGAGCGGGAGGAGCAGCAGCCACACGCAGCCGCTTCGCCGCCACGCGCCATTGTTCCCGTCGTGCACTGCGCCGGGGCCTGCGGGAAGGGACAGGAACGCCCGCGGGGTTGGTCACAAAGTCAACAAACAGCAGAAACCGTGAAATAAAAGATTGAAACAAAAAGAATCAACGCTGTTTGGGGCCCCAGTGGTGTTGCACGTGGTGGGATGGCTCTGTGGTAGAGCTCTCCGGGTGTCCCACTCCGTCCACGCTGTCTCAAGAACATGGGAACAACCATCCCTGTCCCCACAAACGCTGGTCTTTAGGACAGGATACTCTGTGGTCCCTTTTCAGCTCCCAGTCCCCATCCCAAGCCTGTTCCCTGTACATCACCACCATCCAACCTCCTTCAGTCCCCTTCACCCTCCTCCAAACTGGTCCCAATTTTCCAGCCACACTCATAGGGGAGATGACAATTTTTGCCCAGGGTGACCACCCTGTTGCCCACAAGTGTCCCTTGGGAGAGACAGTAACCACCTGCCCACCCTGCAGAGACACTGCCAGCAGCACTACATTGAGTACTTGGTGTTTTGCACCTCTTCAGAGTCTCTGCGGGGCTCAGCATGGGCCCAGACCACCTCAAGGAGATGGGATGAGGAGGGTGGTCAAGAAGAGCCAAGCCCACTCATCTTTGGGGATCACAGGAGATGAGGAGTTCAAAGCTCACTGTGAGAAAGGATGTGGAGGGTGTCTTAGCCAATGGCTTTCACCAAAACACCCATTTTTTCATCTAATAGTTGGCCCAGGAGAAGACTAAGGTGGGAAAAGACCTCAGGAAGGCATCCACGTTGGTGTCCTGTGGAAGTAGGGCTGACAAGGTCTACTTCACCACAGCTTTTGAAACCCTAGGACACGTCCACTCACTTCAAAACCTGACCAGGCCACTGAGCATCAGTAACCATCTGTTTTCCCAACAGTAACACTCTCCAGCACACTCAGACACCTCACAAATCCAGGCACCAAATCCAGGTCTCACACACTACCTCCACAGACACCTACAAGTCATCCCAAGGACTGACCGCTCAATTCATCACTAATGAAGCGACCCCAAAATCAAGATAACACACCAAGCCAGTTGGACGGACAGTAAGATTGCACAGCAGAGAGCTGGCTGTCCTGGCCAGGAGTAACACCAGGAAGGGGACCAAATGGCTGTACACCCCTATCTCATCCCATAAAAAGGCACTAGAAGCATCCCAGAAGAGGAGGACCTGCCACAAGACCCATTTACAGAGTAGCATTGGGAAAGCAGCCCAGAGACATCCCTGCATTGCCCTGGCAATGGGGAGGGAGTGGGACACCATGGGATGGGGACAGGCATGCAGAAGGCACAGACCACCACCAGACAGGCACAGTAGGCTGGCAGGGAGGGGGCAGGATGGGAGGGCAGCTAAGAAAGCCCTAATTCATCCCTACACCAGTGAAAGCAGTGGGGTTGTGGGGCAGGAGATCCAGGTGGTGGGTGCTGCAGCTCCTGCTGAGATGAGTTGTGGTGGGAACCAGAGGGGCCCAAGGGGAACAGCAGGGGAAGCACTGGCATTGTGGGGGACCCCCAAATTACTGACCTTTCCAGGGTGTCAGAGCTGTAGTTGTCTCTTCTAAAAAATTAAAGAACAAGTGAAAGTTAAGGCAAAAGGGCAATGGAAAGTGCAGGCTTGAGACACCTCCCTCAGCCTGCCCTCAACCTGGGGTGGTAAAACCAGTGGATGGGGTAGAAATGGGATCTGTTGCCCAAATCACACCCTGCTGTCTTGGGGGCATGGTCCCCTCATCTCAGAGGGAACCTGAGATGAGCTGAATATGGGACCTCAGACCTGGCAAAGCCTGTAGTTGCACCCTGCACAAAAGGCAAAGCACAGGGGCTGGGATTTGGGGATGCAGGGGGTTGACCTCTCCCCTGTGAGCTTGGGCCCATCCCTCTTGCTAATCCTGCAACAGCACAAATAGATTTATGGCCTGACAGCCACTTCTGGGAGCAACATGGACTGTGTGATGGGTGAGAAGCAGAGGGTTGGTTTCTTCCTCAGCTCCACAGAATGATGTGGTTTCCCTGAGCACTCTATCACATCCCAGACAGCACCAAATGAGGCAGCAGGTCTGGAATAACGAGTGCTACATGTTAAATAAAGCACTAGTTGACCTCCCTGAAAAATTAGATTAAAAAAAGAATTAAAAGATGAATGCTACATTAGCCACTCATACAACCCCAAAAAGGCTCATGTCACGGTACCTGCACAGATTAAACCTCCACTTGTGGAGGAAAAACTACAAAACACTCACTCGGCTTCAGGGAAAAGGGGCCACTCACAAAATTGTCCCCCCAAAACTTCACAGAATTGACATTGCTCACGCACAGGTAGCGCAGCCACCACATCCACTTCCCTCTTATCTTGAATTAAATAAATAAATATGTTGATAAATAAAGACACATTAATCCGCTTGCTTAGGGACAGCTGAGCTCGACCCAAGCCAGATGCTTGGGGCCATCACATTGGTGATAATTAGGGGGGGCTGTTCCTGGGAGTTCTGGGGAGCCCTGCCCCAGGAGATGGGGGACCCTCCACATGTCACAGTCTCCTCAGGGAACTTTCACCCCCCAAGGGGACTCAATTAATAAAGACTGAAGGAGCCATTCAATCAATGGGGCTTTATCGAAATTATGGGTGGTCAAAGGACGCTGATTTCATTCCCTGATGGGATTCACAGTCAGACCACAAAACTAAAGGGGGGATCATAAAACAAGCTTAGACTTTTGTGGGATGCTTCCCTGCCTTCCACCTGACAATACCATCACAGCACTAGTCCCACAAATGGGTTAGAAATCAAGAGCTCATCAGCAGGGAGATGTCATCTTCTGGGCTGTCCATCCAGCCTGGCTCAGCAGATGCCAAACCAAAGCCCCCTGCTAATTAAGATTTTAACCTCATAAACACATTGGAAGGCTGCAACATCAGAGCTAAGGATGTGGCTCAGGCTACGTTGGGCACTTGGCACGGCCACCCTATGCCTGCAGCACAGATGGAGCCAGGCCTGGGTGGCTCTCCAGTGCCAGAGGTGTTGGTACCCTAAAAGATGGGGTTATTGGATTACTAGGAAGGCTGGCAGGAAAGAGAACTGAGATAGTTCCTAAGCAATGTTAATGATGGCTTAGCACAGGTAAATCTTCATCACATACAGCTGGGACTTTATTGTGGGAGCAAATGGGTCTGAGCCTCCAAAAGGGGATGAATTCCTCTGTCACAACTCAGGGGAACCTGGAACAGCTGGCAATACCAGTGGCAGGGGAGGACAAGCCCATCCTGTGATGCCACCCTGATCCCATGGCTGTGGTGTGCGCCCTGGCAAAGCCCAACATTCTCTACCATTCTTAAACAAACTGCTCCCCTGCAATCCACCCAGCCCCTCCCCGGGACACAGGCAGCACTTCCCAGGGTCTCCATGTGCCTCTTGTGCTCCAGATCACTCCAAAACCCAGCACATACTGTGGGATTGCTCCCTATCCCAGGGCACTTCCCATGGCCAGGGACACAGACTACCCCGAGCCAACCCCAACAGGCCTGGGGATGAGGAAGGCTCATCCATCTCTCTGCTCTGCTGCCCTCTGACCATACAATAACAAGAGACAAGGAGATGACCATGCACAACAACTGGCTAGCAAGGAGGACAATGTTGGGGTGACATCAAGAGTGGTTGGGAGTCCCCAGTTCCCACTTCTCCTGTATGGTTCAGCTGTGAGAACCCCACACCCCATACCCCAGCAGGGAAACACCCCCAGGCAGCACCCAGGAATGAGACCTGTCGTCTGTTTCTGGCTCCTGGAGAGCACAGCCCCTGTTCTGGTTTTGCTGCCATCTGAAGAGGTTTGACGAATATGTCAATGAATCACAGCCCTTCCCATCTATGAGCAGTGTCAGAGGGATGCATTGCTCTCATCCCAGCTCCAGCATGCAGGGAAAACAGTCCTGGGACAAGGGTACAAACCTTCTCCTCGTCCCTGCCCTCCACACCTTCCCATCTCCCTTGGCACTGCCAGTAAGGATGTATCTGCTTGCCAGCAGCAGCAAACACAACTGGGAAGGTGATGGAGCAGGGGGCCTGTTGGTTGGGAATGGGGCAGCAATGACCCTGAGCACCATGTCATCTCCCACCCATCAACACAGGGGGATACCTTCACACAGAGGCTCTCCTAGCTACTCATGAGAGCAAGAAGATGGAAACCTGCAGCCAGCTCCTAACTTTGCATTCGTGGCAGATCCCATACACCTCTGAACGCTGGGAGACACTGGACCTGAATAAGGAGGCAGCTTTGGAGGCTCTCCCCTTTCCCTGGACTCACCACAACCTCCAGCCCATATGCCAAGGACAGAAAGGATCAACTGCAAATACACATATCCCCCAAAAGACATGGGAGACCCTTCCCGTGCCTCTCCCATTGGTGGTGTCACTGTGAAGCCATTCCCCCTTCCTGGCTGATTCCCTCAGCCCTACTCACCATAGAGGATCATGCTGGCATTGGTGTTCCCTAGCTGGTTGGAGGCTACGCAGGTGTAGTTGCCATAGTCCTGCTCAGAAACGTTGAAGAAAGTCAGTCTGGAGAAGAAGGCTTTGTTCTCCACTTTCAGCCCTTTCTGTCCTTCAGCCAGTCTGGGAGAAAAGAGGAATGGAGGGGTCACAGGGGTGGCATCAGGAAGGGAAGCGATGGCTATTTTCCATGCCCAGTTATCCCCTGGTTGTGCCTGTGAGGGGGCCATAGAGCTTGGAAGAGGAGGGAGAAGAGAAGGTATTAGGAAAGATAAGGGAGATGGGTGCTGGTCTTCTGAGTCTCCAGCTGCCAGCCCATGTCATCCCCGTGCTGACCAGAGGCATCCTCACCACTGCAGAGTCATGGGATGGTGCTGGGACTTGCCAAATGCTGTGCAGAGAGAGGGATGCTCCCGTGCCTGGGGAGGGAATCTGGGAAAGGCTGATTCCCACCCCACAGAGGAGCCTGGTTTCCCTCTCGTGTCCTCCAGTCCCTCTGCTTTGCAGGATGCCTTCTTTGACCTTCCTCTTCCTTCATCCCTGCGTTTCTTGATGGAAGATGTGGTGGGCACCCACCATAGCAGGGAGGCTTCTCAGCCAGCACAAATGCTGAAGCATTAACCAAGCACTTGGACTTCCCTCTGAAGTACTGGTGTCCCCTTCCCTGTACTGGTGTCCCCTTAGCTCCTGCAGCTCTTTTACTTGCTAATTCCTCACAGAAAGTGCCAGATTTCCATTATGATCATGCTGGGTGCTGATCAGGTGGGCTGAGCCCACTCCTGCCACTGCTCCGCAGGCTCTCATGATCTGACCTAGTTCTGAGCAGAGCCTTTCATCTGCCACACAAACATTAGCATCTCTGTACACTCTGCTGCTCCTTTCCTCTCAAACCAGGCAAGGCAGGCAGACCCAGACTCTCCTCCAGCTTCTGGAGCATCTTGTGTGGCCAAAACATCCCTCCTTCTCAGTGACTGGAGTGGCTTGTGTCACAGTGTCCTGTGTTCGGGCACACCACAGCCCCTCTGGGCTTTCCAGGGATAATCAGTGCAAAATTGGTTAAAACCACTTTGCCTGGGGTCAGAGAGAGGCAACATCTCCAGAGTGGGACCTACCCTAGGTTGTGCTTCTTCCCTCCTCATTCCTCAGCAATGTCCCTGTGCTGTTGCTTTGGCAGGACACAGAAGTTTCTGGTGACCTAAAAGGTCCATTTTCACCCCAAAGTAGGGCAGGCTGTCTCTGGGGCATAGCAAACCCTATCTCTTGATCGACATTTCTTTTGCCTTTCCAAGGGCTGCCTTCTGGCCAAAGCATTTAAAGAGATGGCAGAGGTTTCATCCACTTCTAAGTGCCTGGATTTGTGCTGCCAATATCCATTTGAGCCATTACGCTTCACCCAAGCAGGGATTTACCACAACACCTTCAAACAGAGGCATGGGCAGCAGCAATTGTGCCCCAGTGGGGGCTGAAAGAGGTTCCTAGGAAAATCCCCCTCCACAAATGTGACAAAGTAAATATAAAGCCTTTACCAGATCCTGGGTGGATGCTGACTGCCTGATGGAATGCCTGGATTTGCCCCGGACAAGCACAACCTGCCCCTGTGTCAGGGGGTCCTGCCTTGGTATCCAAACCAGACTTGTGCCAAGGGTTATGAGGTGAAGCTGCTGGCACTGGGTGCAGCTCATATGGGGTCAGTGTCTTCCCCCCTGTTGTGCCCCCCCCAGGCTCTTACCGCTTGTCATCTTTGTACCACTGGAAGTCAGCGGAGGGGACAGCGGAGGCTTCGCACAGCAGGATGCCCTTCTGCCCCACCGGCACCCCGGTGTTCTTCGCATCCGAGATGTACGGCGGGTCTGCGGGAAGAGGGGAAACGTGGGCTCGAGGCCCAGCAGCCTTGGGGATTCCTATCCCTTCCCCTTGCTCCGCAACATCTCTTTTCTCTCCCTGCACCTGGGAAGGAGCCAAAATCATCTCTGAGCCCATGTTCAGCTCCTGCCACTCTGGTGCTGCTGTCCAGGTTTCCAGGCTCATGGGGGTTCTCTTCCAAAAACAAGAGCCCCTCAACTCATGGGTGCCACATGTCCAGCTAATGGAGTGACCAGAGAGGGGTTTAGGAGGGTCTTCATGTATGTCTAAACATGAAATACGCTGCTTTCTTCCTCTCTCTCATTTTTTCTGATGGATAAAAAAAAGTTCTATTTACTGCTCACTTCTCTCCTCTCCTCAGAGGTTATCAGCACAGCATCTCTCCATGGGCGGAAAACCTAGGTTGATGGAGACAGCTGAGGAGGAGGTGGTAGAAAAAAATGGAGCTTGAAAAGAAGGGGAAAATAGGGCAAAACACCACCTGCTCAGAAAAACTGCTGCTGCCTGTCTCGCTCTGGGGCCTTTGTGTGCCTCACTTCCAAGTGCCACTCCCTCGTGGGGCAGCATGGTGACCCTCAGCAGCCCCACCCCTATTCCCTGATGGCTCCCAGGTACTCACAGTTGACAGTGACTTTGACTCGCTGGACGACAGGCGCTGAGACATCGTTGGAGGCACTGCACTCGTACTCTCCCGACTGCTCCCGTGTGATTCCCGTGATTTCCAGGTACTCATCCTCGCTGATGAAGCCCACAGCTGCAGAGGCAGAGACAGAGGGCTCTGAGTGATGGGGAGGCACATCAAACCTGTGCCCACTGGCTTGTCACCATCTGTGAACATGTCACTCTGCACCAGGGCACCCAGACCCCAAGTCCCAGCCTGGAATGCCCTTGTGCCTGTGCCCCTCCATCCCAAGAAAATCCTTGCCAGAAAAGTTTCTGCAAACACTGGGCAGCAGCTCTGGCCTTACTGAGAGCATCACTTGCTGGAGATAATGTCCCTGAGGTGCTCTGGGTGGGCAAAGTGGGCAAACCTGCATCCTGCAAAATGACCTGAGCACATCTCCCCTGGTGTGAGGTACCTCCTGGCTCACCCAGATCATATAAACACCCTTTTCTAATTTTTCAGCTGCAGTTAATTCACAAGTCTATTCCCATTACTGGTGGTGCCAACAGCTCCCTTTAGCTGAAACACCTCATCCCTCTGCCACCCCAGGCTCATTTCAGGGGGGCTGCACTCTTCCTCCTCTTCCCCATCCAGGCTGCAGTGCAGCTTCTGTTTTCACTCAAAGCCAGAAAGATGCAATCAGTGGCATTTCCTTCACTCTTCACTTTCAGCCCCCATTCCTTGCAGGAACTCTCTTTATTTTGACACACTCCTGGAAACACACAGTGCTTGGCTGGCCAGGAGCAGGTTGGGGCACAAGAGTCCCCCAGTTCTCCTGCAACCCAGCAGCAGAAATGACTATCTGCAGCCCCCCAAACAGAGACAACTTCTCCCTTTTCTGTTGTTTACATCTCCCCACTGGATCTCCTGCAGTCAGGATGCTGTAATTACTGCACAGAACATCTCCAAGCCCTGTGTCACACTTTATATTCCTATAAATTTTAAACGGTAGTCCTTGGTACATATGTGTGGCAATTGGTGTCATATTTTAATTAGGCTTGCCCTACACCATCTGAAATTAATAATAGCTCGAATTACCAGTGTAATTTATAAATTAACATTGCTGCAGCATTAGGAAATAAATTAACTCTGGACAGCTGTTTCTGGGAGCGAGTGCCAATGGCAGAGAGGCCAAGCACAGGTCCCTGGTCCCCGGGGGGATGCCGTGAGCTCGGCCAGCCCTCGCTTCCCACCCGGATAGTGCTGTCTGTGCTGGCGTGACCTGATGGGCCACAACTCTCTGCGCTTGACCGGCCAACCGTGTGCATGCTGCTCCTAACAAATGCATGCAAAATCCACACGTGGGAGGCTCCCAGCGGGGCATACGCCGCCTGCATCCCACCGGCTGATGCTTTTATGGCAACTCTTCCCTCACTACAGGAATAGTGTGGTCAGACTCCACCACTCACCACAGAAAAACCTGAGCCACCACCGATGGTGTTCCTGTAATGCCCTGGAACAGCTCGACACAGTGAGTACCCCAGGCATCTGCCAGGATCCTGCTGCTGCAATCCCAGGTGCCACTATTGCCAACTCAAACTAGTGCAACTATGCTCAGCTGTGATGAAATCCCACCTTGGCTCTCTCTCCCTGCACCAGACCTCGCAGCTGCCACCTCCACACAGCATCCCCAGGACTCTACATGTCCACTGCTCCCTGAACTGAGGACCCTGTGCACACACATGTGCATCTCACCTTCCCAGGCTGACCTAACTGGGAAGGCAGCCCTGTGAGCTTTAGAAAGGAGTGAAGTGAATTTCTCTTTTGATGAATTGCTGACACCCACCAGTGTCCTCAGCCCTGTGCTGAAATTCCCACCCGAGTGGCTCGTGGTGCAAACCGCTGAGCTCATCAGTACTTAGTGCAACTGAAGGGTGAGATATGAAGGCGTTACCCCAAAATCAATATCCTTTAGAGACACACAAATTACAGTGTTACATCCAGCAGCCCTGCGGCAATGCAAAAAAAAAGGAGAGAGGGGGGAAAAAAAAATTCCTTTTTGTGGCTGACCTAGAATCGGCTTCTCTGTAGCACAGCGCTGCCTGCTGATAAAGTAACGACACAGCCGGTGGCCTTCAGATGCTCTGCACACAAATCTGATTCTGGGTTGTGCAAGGGCTCAGATAACACTGCTTCCCAACTCACCAAAGGCCCTTTCCCAAGTTCCGGAGTCAGCTCGCACACGGCAAGAATTAGCTCTTGCCATAGTCAAGCCGTAATTTGTGTCCCTGGTTTGATCAGGGAGCAAAGCAGCTCGAGTGCATTTTGTTCCCCAGTAAAAGACTTCATTAAAGTAACTGTGAGGGTCAGATTTCCACCTGTAAAAGCTCAGGAAATTGGGGGATGAAGGTTTCCTCTGTGCCTGCGTCGCACTGAAGTCTGAGATACTTGTACAGTAATTGGCTGATGGAGAGGCAGAGCACGAAGTTCAGGCACTCAGGGTCTGGTAACCTGGGAATTTGGCTACAGCCAAACAGAGCCTGCCCTGGACTGACACAGGATGCTCTGAGCTGGAGCTGACTCCTCTTTCTGCCCTGTGCACCACCCTGATATAAGTCATGCTCAGATGACATTAGGAATACCATCCCTGCAAGAGGCTCTGCCCAGGGATGCTTCCTTAGTGCCAGCTACACCATCCCAAAGTATCCCTGCCCGCTGGTGAAGCACATGACACCAGGTGACTAAGACACCATCCCCCCTCTCCAATACAAGTGGCTTTGCAGAAAAACCAGATCCATAGATCTTCTTGACTCTGTGGCATCACAGCCTTGAAGCACCTGGAGCTTGGGGATGCTCAGGGCAAGGCTTGACCAGAACCCTGCAGCTCCAGGAGCTCCACCAGAGGTACCAGCCCTTCTCTGCCTGAACTGATGGTGGGAACTTCCAAGGCTGTCTCTGCTTGAGTACAATTAAGAGCTGAAATACTGCAGGAATTAATGGAGAGCTCTCTCATCTCCTCAGGACCTAGAAAACTAGCGCAGCCAGCACCCATCATTACTCTTATTAATACTAATAATATAATACAGGCCAGAAATGGAACGGCCACGGATGAAGCACAAGTGTAATTCTTGCTCATCAGCCAACGATGATGAACTAACCCAGTGTGAGCCGGGGATATGGAAAAGCAGAGCCTGAATCCTTGTGCTCAGTGAGCAGGAGGCTGAGCACAGACCACCATGCACTATTTAGGACTTGCTCTGCAGATCTCTGTTAAAAACCTCAGGGAAGGGGAAGCTTGACTGTCACAGCAGTGGAGGAGCCACGGAGGCGAGGTCCTGGTGTGGCACAGAGCACCAAGGCAAACCCAACAGATGGCCAGGCTGAGCTTGGGGTCCCACACAGCATGGATGCAATGAGGTGTGGGCAGATGCCTCCTGCATCCATATTCCTCCCTCCATGCCTTTCTCATTCCCTCGCTTCTCTTAGTTTTTCCAACCTAACTCATCTCCCTTCTGACTCCTCCTCCCCATTTGCTTCCATTGAGCCTCTGACAAGATAATAACTCACCAGAAAGTGAACACATGTTCCCAAATTAATTACATGCTACTGTCCCCTGGCTCACTGTTGCAGCCATGTTCAGGTCTCTAGGACACCACTCACAGCTTTCCCTGGCTGAAGGCTGCCCGTGATGCCACTGAAAAAGCTTCCTTGGAGCTCTTTCCTGTGTCCATACCATCTCTGCACCTCAGATCAAGCTAAGGCAGCCCAGCCATCCCGGGCTGCAAGACTGTCACCTCTAAAGCCCAAAGGCACAACCTCAGCAGTGGTCCCACAACAGGTTTGGTCTCTGGGTGCTCAAAGTCCCACCAGCACTGCCCTGCCCTCTACACTGTGCTGCTGCATTTTCCAGGCACTGATCCCACTAGCCAGGATCAGCCAAAGAAAGAGAATATTTTATGGAGATAATTTTATTAAAATGTTTACAACAATGCAGATATTGACATCTCGCTTCAATCAATAGCACAATTTATTGTCCTTCAAGGTGAACATTATGCCAAGCTGCCCATTAGTCAATATTTACCTCCAAGGTCTATAAATCTTTATACGGGCTCCAGCGGATGTTGACAGCAGCTGATTCCAGATAAGTAAAAGTAAGAGCGTGAAACATTGCTCCTTTTGGAGGTGAAATAGTAACTAGTTAATTACAGTCCCTACAGCAATTCTCAACTATCAATTTATGGCTACTTCTGGCAATAAAAATTAACATCGCGCAGACTCCCGGCTCCGAGTGACGCACTAAACCCGAGAGCCATATATTTCAA
The DNA here is from genome assembly GCA_013400775.1 of Chaetops frenatus. NCBI lineage: Eukaryota > Metazoa > Chordata > Aves > Passeriformes > Picathartidae > Chaetops > Chaetops frenatus. The sequence continues at coordinate 80,027 of VZTR01021625.1, read as the reverse complement.
ACGTCACCCCAATGCGGTGCTGATGGCCATCCTATAACAGTTTATGGTAAATAAATAAAACACACAAAGGTAATAAAGAGAATTGTTGGCACCCGAGTCCTGCTTTGCCTCTCCTTCGTGCGGCAATGAGAGGAAAAGTGCAGGATCCAAGATTTAGTAGAATGAGAGCAGATGGGAGAGGAGATGGGGGAAGGAACCACCCCAAATCACCCCAAAACCCTCTCAAAGGAGGCGTGACACAGCCCCAGGTATGTGGGCAAACAAGAGCTAAGGCTGCCTCCAGTACGTGCCCCAGCCAAACTGGGGGATGCACCTGCTTCGCCTCTTATTAACCAGTATTGCCCTCTCCTGATGACTCAATTAACACATGAGGAAAAAAGTTCAGGCATTTCTGAAATTCCCTTTCTCATTTTTGTTTGATCAGGTGAATGACCCCCAGCTAGGGCAGCTTCTCCTTTGTGTACCCCCTCTTTTCAGCCCCCCTGTGCCAGCTTCATGTCGCCATGCTCCAGTGGACAAAGATTAGGGGTAATTAACCTGCTGGAAACAGTCCAGCACAATTATTTAAAAAATGATTTTTTTAAGATTACCCTATCGACCCAGACAAACTTCTTTCCTCCTTTTGTGAATATTGCATCCCTGAAACACAGGCTCCAGCCCATTTCTATCAGTGACCCTGCTTAGCTGAGCAATCCCTTTAGGAAGCATACCTACATGAGGTACGGGTTACAAACCTCCTGTTCTTTATGTTCACAAGCCTTCAGAGGAGGGACCGTCACCCCAGAAACGGGCACACAGCACATCAGAGTCTGTGTTGTGCTTACACAGGGGCAAGCCACTCTGTTTTTGAAGTTTCCCGACGACAAGGGAGCAAATCTCTCCTCTGACACACTTTTCCCTGTTAATTAGCATGTTTCTGTGGCCTGATGTTGTGCGAAGCCCCAGGGGATGGTGCATTCGCTGCCTGGCACTGTGCAGCACTCAGGGATGTGTGAGCTTGGCAGGAGCTCCCTCCACTGCTGCAGTCCGGGCTCCCTCCTCATCCTCACGCCCCAGGGGTGGTGACCATCACCAGTTGTGCCTGGTGTCATCAGAGGGAAAACACGATATTTTCCTTACTTGGACACTTTATTATGTTGGATTTGAGGGAACTCTCACAGCCAATTTTGCTCCCTGTGCACTGCAGCACAGGCTGTGAGGGAGAGGAGTGGCCATAAAATCCTTGACATAAAGTCCTTCTCCTGCACTGGCATCAGTGTCCCCTCCTCCCTGGGGCTGTGGGAGCCTCTCCTTGCCTGTGGCCATGCAGTGCTCTGGCTTCTCTTCCCCTTCCAAATCTTTGGGGCATAGGTGAGCCAATGGTGCCTTGAGTTTTGCTTGAAGATACGATAGAGGACCCACCTGGGACTAATTTTGTGCTGACATGAGCACAGGTGGCTATTTCTGAAGGTCCCATCTCTGGCTGCCTGTGACCACAGGGTCAGGACATGGGGATTTTGACAGGCACATTCCAACATGGAGCCATTGTGAAGGCAGTGGCTCTGCAGCCAAACCTCCACTCTTTGCTGCCAGGAAAGACATTTTCTTCAACTTCTTGCTCAATGCAGAGCTTGAACTGAGACAGGACCCACATGTGTGGTTCCATTTGCTCAGTGCATCCCTGAGCTCACCCTTGGGAGTCATATCTCATACAACAACTCTGATACTTAACTATTAAGTTGGCACATTCCACACATCTCACTAGTCACTGGGACATGTGACCTGCAGAGACCTTCTAGATGCCACCACATCTCCTGGCCACTCAGCGTGCAGTCACATATTGTCAATATATTGGCATCAACTCCAGAGACAGCCAAAATAAGGCACTGGGGCCCTGAGCAACCTGGCCTGGTGAAAGGTGACCCTGTCTATGGCAGGGTGTTGGAATGAGATGGTCTTAAAGGTCCCTTCCAACCCAAACCAGTCTCTGACTCCCTGCTGTGCCCTTCCCCGTGGTGTTCTGGGGACACCTGCCCACTCTGCTCACTGCACCAATACTATGCAGCACAGCCGAGCCATCCATTATAGCACCATTGTGAAGAGTTTTTAGCTTAAAGTCCTTGAAAGTTTCCCACTGTGACTCGTTAAACAAGATCTTTTTCACTTTCCCTCTATTCTCTGCTAACAATATTTATACTCATTTCTTTTATTGAAATCTATCTGCCGCCTGTTCTATTAAAGCCACCTGAGTGGCAGCTCCTATTCTCTGGGAGCCTGCAGCCCATCTATTCTCCAGACAATGAGGTACAAGCAGTCTATCTTCTATTGTGCTTCCCGGCCTTCGGCTCTCAAATCTTCCATCTCAAAAAGGCATGTCAGAGACGCCTCCATGCAAAAGATTGGAATCCCGGGTTGTGGGGGCTTCCCGGTGTTGGCCGGGCTCACTGCCCTCCCTCTCTGGGCCAGCATCTCCAGGGAGATGCTGCTGTGGCACCCGTGATCCCTCAGGGATGCCTGTCCCCCATCCCTGTGCATCCTTAGCGCGGTTTGTGGCGTCAGCCAGCGCACGGCTCGCTGCTGCCGGGGTGTTTGCACGTCTCAGACAACTTATTTGTTACCGGGAATAAAAGAGGAGCATTAAACCTTTTGTTTGCAAGAAGTAGTTCCTTGGGAAATAAATGGATTATGGAAATTAATATTTAAAGAAACAAAACAAAACAACTCGGGGACCAACCACCCTTGAACGAGGCTCTAACTCAGGAGTAAATGAGTCGAATAAAGAATGAGCCCTTTTATTTCACTGAGAGGGAGGGCTCAGAGGCAGCTCGTGGCTCGGCTAAGTGGCAGTGGCTGTCTTCACCCTCTCCTAGCCCCTGCCTCCTCTTGGGGTACTGGTAAGGACACTGAACCCCAGGAAAAGGTTCAGAGGGCATGTGCCGCCCTGTTAGAGCAAAGTAGTAATGGCTACAGTTCACAAAGAGCTTAAGTAGTATCAGATCTGCAGCAAAGATGTGTGCAGGGCTCTTTAGAGGGCTGCTGTTCTTAATGATACCCACCCATTACCACCAGCATGAGCTGGATACTTTCCTCCTTGGCCCTGGAAAGGCAAGGGTGACCGTTGTGGTGACACTGGGAGGGACTGATGCTCGGCAGAGGCTGTAGAGTGGCACAGAGCCACTTCCCACAGAGCTTTTCTGCCTCCTTGCAGAAACAAATGGAAAAGGTACATGAAAATCAATATCAAGGCTCCCACAGATCCAAGCCCTCTCCAGAGAGCTCCTGAGGAGACAGCATCTCCCAGAAGCTCCATGATCCTGCTCGAGCACCAACATTGCTCTTGGCACCACTCTTCCTCCCATGCTCTCTCCCACAGCCCAAGGCATTCAATGTGGTGCCCAACACAAAGTCCTCCCTCCTTTCTTCCCTTACTCCTCCTTCCTGCCTGTTGTTTTTCCCCCGTAGCTGCTTCCAAGGTGAGAGAGGACAGCGTTGCTGGAATGAAAGATTCTCCTGCGTGCCCTCTCCCAGCAGCGGCCCTAATTCATTTTTCATGGCCCCTTGCAGTGACAAAAGCCGCTGCTTCTCTATTGTAAGCGTGCACCATGCAATAAGTCAAAGCTGATGTGCATTTTCCCCCTGGGTGCCGAAGCTGTGTTTTTGATTTAATTTGTCCTGTTGTTTGGCGCTCAGCCTTTGCCGGTGAGTTCCTCTGGAAAGGTGGGATGTAGGGCCCCATCCATGTGGAGGGGCTGCCTAACAGATGGGGTACAGTGGGTAGTGGTTAAATTATTTGTTGCAATGATACCAAGATATTGGAGAGCGACAGATGCTGCTGGAGAAAATCGCTCAGACACGCATCCTGTTTGTGGGAACGCTGCTCCTCCATTAAATCCTGTCGCAACTTGGCTCCTCTGGAGCTCATCCCATTTCTGGCAGCTTTCTCCCCGGCTCCAGGAGAAGCTGTGGTGCGCAGGGCTTGGCAAGGAAAGAGGCACCAAGAACCAAGGTTGCTCCTGCCTGCTATCTGCAGGTGCTTTGCAAAGAATCCCAAAAAATTCCACGGGAGATCCACCACATCCCTTCCCAACCACACCGTGCGACCGCATCGCTGTGCAGGAGAAAGCATTCCCAACCCTTGCCAAACTCAAGGCACCCTGCTTTCCTCCAGATTTGTGTTAAAAAGAGCTGCTGGCAGCCAGGACCGAGGGTTCCCTCCGGCTGGAAATTTAAACCCCAAGGCTTTCTCCGCAGGACAAGCTCTTAAGAAGCGATTGCAATGCAAAGCGTTAAATGGCTGTGACCTCGGTTAAGCCATATTTCAGCCGCATTAGGGAAATATCCCTCAGATGGGAAGCAAGTGGCATAATGGCATTAGAATAAAAAAATAAGCATCAAGTGCTGGCTAAATCCATCCCCAGTGCTGGCAAGAAGTCATGGGGATCTGGGAAACTTTCCCTTCTCCACGCATATCCCTGCAGGCAGCTCATGGCAAGCCCAGACTCTGTCGCTGCCATGACTTTCTGCAATTGAGGATGTTTTCCATCCCTCCTTTTCCCCTGGGACCCCCTGACCACTCTTCACCCCCCAGAGCCATCTGAATCATGGCAGGGTGAGACTTGCTGTCGCCTCTCCATCATCTTTATCCCGTCTTTATTTTTTCAGACACGCTATTTTCCAGCCCAGTGGCCTTGCTCTGTCCCTCGTGTTTTATGGCACTGATGTCTCCATTTCTGCAGGATCACTCGCAATATTGTGGCTTATTGAGAGAAGCCAGGGAAATGCAGGAGTGATGAGTTGGATGAATTTGGGGTTCTGGGTGGCTAGAGAGGATGCCCTGGGCCTGGGGAGGGGGGATGGGTTGGCTGCGACAGGAATTTCAGGGATGGATGATGCTGGGTGACTGAGGCTGGGGACCTGGAGACTGGGCTGAGCCCCCTTTCTTGAGCCCATCATCCCCTCCTCAGGCCTCTGTGTAGGTATTGACTCTGCTACAGGAGCTGGAAGGGCAGCAAGAGGCATTGCTCTGCAAGGGAAAAGCCATTTTAAATAACAGCAGTGTGTCACAGGAAGGGGAAAAACCCATGGGCTACAGCATTGCTCTGGCTTTAAATTATACCATAGGAGGATAAAAATAAAAGAGAGGAAGACAGAGAGAGAGGCCAGGAGGAAAAAGAATTGCCATTGTTTTACCAAGCAGATGGGAAAGTTCAGGGGATCAGAAAAAGACTATTATTATCTTGACTCGACCGAGAGAAGATGGGAAAGGAAGAGGCATTTTTTTCCCCTGCAGTAAGGAATGCTGTGGCTGAAGTAATTTCAGCAAAGAGTCGGAAGGAAATGGTGCCATTGGCTCAGGGCAGTGCCCGAGTTACCCCCACAGCCTGGGCATGCCACCATGATTTGCCTTTTTGTCCCCTTTCCCAGCAGTGACACTACATCCTGCACTGCTATTGCAAGGCTGGGGAGGGGTAAGCAAGGCAGACATCCCTCACCACCTCCAGCTGCAGCAACGTGCCAGATGTGCTGCCAGATGTGCCCACTGCCAGTGGCGCTGCAGCTGTGGGCACCCCTCCATGGCACCACTGGTCCCGCCACCTTCCCAGCCTCAGGGCACGACCACCTTCCCCAACTACTCAAATTTTTTTTGCCCTGCCCCAGAAACCTGTTGCTTTGCTACAAGTCATTAAATACCCTAAATACACAACAAATTTCCTGCTGGCTGTTTAACATGAGCATAAGATGATTTTTTTCTCCCCAAATTCATGTGAAGAGCCCTTTTCCTGTGTCTGCAGTGGTGCTACAGCTCCATGGCTGCTCACTGCTGTTCTCCAGCTCAGTACCGGGCAGCTGAGCCACTCCAGCTCGCCAGCACGTTCCACCTCCTTGCCCTTACAAGCACAGCAGCGTTTCTCAGCCTCACCAGAGACAAGGAGACTCTTTTTCTACCCATATTCAGGCCAGGGTGAGGGCACAGCCCTGAGGCCCAGGGCAGTGACCAAGCACAGACATCAATAACTGATTTACAAACTGGGAGAAACACTGGTGCAACATCTTCCCTGACAAGTATCAAGGTCATGGGACAGGGAAATGAGGAGGTGAATGTAGGTCAGCTCTGTCAGAGAATCCTTCGCCCACCACATCACGTCCTGAAGCCACTTTGCCACTCAATTTCCTCCCTTTCCCTCTATCCTCACTTTCTCTCCTCTTTTTTTCCCCTTGTCCTCCCTTCACCACGTGGTCCTTCCCTCAGTCCCTCCACTATGCCTTGTCACCTTTCCTTCTCTACACCCACTTCTCTCCTGTACCCCTGGGACAGAGAGAGGGGCTGGCAACCTGCCCTGCCTAATCCTGGGGCTACCAACTCCTCGGGCAGTTAATATTCACGACAGAGAGAAACATTTCACGGCGAATTGGACGCACATTCAACTGGAAATGGAAATTTTATGACTCTTCTCACTCCACGCAGCAGATTATACCAGCTGAGAAAACATGGAAGCAAATGAACAACCTGTGAACTGTAAAGTATATTAATAATGAAATCACAGCCCGGGAAATGAAGGCTTTATTCTGTTTATATTCTGCTCCATTAATGGAGAGTGCTTGCAGTAGCTCCGCCCCATTAGCTGGCAATCTGTGTCCCAGGAAGAGTGCAAGGATGGTGGGGGAATGGTGGCACAGGGGAAAAACCTCTTTCCCATTGGCAAGTTTGGCTCAAAGCATTTCCTTGTGCTGGTTCCATCTATGGACAGTGGAGGTGGGTGAACATGGGGGTTGTCTTTGCTGCCCTACCCTGTGCAAGCTTGGGAACAAGATTATAAAGGCAAGGAATGGAGCAAACGGTGATGCCAGGAAAAAGAAAGAACAAATTTGGGTGGAAATCAGCTGCACAAGGACCCACCCAGCAAGGAACTGGCACTGGGAAAACCATCCATGTAGAGAGAGGCTCATGTGGTTTCTCCTTGTGCTGCTCATTCCCATCCCCTGCCTACTGTGGTTTGAGCATCCCCACCTCTCCAGCATCCTTCCCACCCCTCATTACCACATCCCATTTCTCCAGGGATGGAAGAACTTGTGCACCCACAGCCCCAAAGCCACATTAATGGCCACAAACTGAGCCAGGCCAGCAGGGCTTGTGCAAATAAATATTTCAGTGCTATTCCCCAGCACACAGCCCTGTCCTTGGCTCAGCAGACCTGGGCCACGTGTGACACAGCCCAGCCGGGCTCTCTCCTTCCCAAAAACAACAGCAGCAGCTTATGCAAAGCACATCACGGGAGCTAAAGGGAGCCAGAGCAGAGTTTTCTATAGCTGGAGCGACCTGGTGTTGACAGAATGGGGACGCATTTCCACAGCTCAGATTTTTATAATAATACCTCAGGGGAATCACTGGCAAAGTTTGGCCCAAATATAATTAGTTTGCACAGCTATTAGGGGCTGATAAAAGGTTTTAATTTGCGTGGAGATCTCTGGAATCTCAGACACTCCCGTCCCTTGCTCTTCCCCAGACCAGCTGAATGAAAGGAGAGTCCCAGGCAGGGAGCGACACAAAGCCACACATTTATCAGGGAAATAGGGACTTGTGTTCAGCAGTGAAGAAGAGATGGAATATCCAACAAGCTGACACTGCTGGTGTGTTGGGTTTTGTCTGCTTTGTCCCACCATGCCATTAACATATCCCGTTCTTCCCACAGGGTGCTGCCATGCACAGCACGGGTCAGGGCATTTGCAACTCCTCAGCGGGTTTCAGCTTTGTGGGAAAGGTGGTCAGGGATCAAGGGGGTAGGACACAGGATAAAATTTGGGGGTGAAGGCAGGGCTTCCTGCTTTTGCCCCCTATTATGGCAGCAGACAGCTGCTTCCCCAAACTGTGATGAGGAGCAAAGCCCACTCTGCCTCTGGCAAACTGGGAAAGTGTGACATTGCAAAGCTGCATTTAGAGAATGTCTTGAAACCAGGAGGGATTTTTTCCCCCTTTTCTTAAAGGAAAGACATTGCCTCATTTGTAGCTGGAAGGGGTCTTGTTATTTTTGTACCAAGATGCATATTTTAGAGGTAGCTATGCCAAATATGCAAAATCAGCTCCAAGAGTTCATTTCCACCATGCAGGGAATCAAAAATATTACTTTTATACACATAAAAGTACATGATCTCCCATTGCTTTGAAAAAGCAGGAGGAACCATGGTGCATCAGGAAGGGAAATGCTAAAAGAAGCTTCCCACATGGCACATTAACCAAGTTTTAGTCATTCCTTGGACAAAGAACAACCTGGAGCCCATGACGTGATTCCAGCAGATTCTGTCTCCTGCTGGGCCAGATTCTGCTCCCATGGGAGCTGACAGGGAAGCTGCTGGCACTCAATAGACTAAATATTCCCCCTGCTCCTGTCAGGATCTTGCTGGTGGTCGCATGTGTCCACATTATTCTCAAGCAACCCATGGCAATGCCAGCTGTGTCCTTCACCACAACCACAGAAAAAAAAACAGTGTCCATCCCAAAGTCCTGCTTCTCCATAGCCACTTCACCCTATTTATTTCCCCTATTTCTATAACCTACATGACACAAGCAGAGCTGGACCACCCCTGACCCTTTGCCCAGTTGCTCCATCCAGCACACGCTGATTAAACGAGTATCAAAAGTAGTGGCTGATTTACAGGTTAAAAATGATTTAGTGGAGAGCACTGCAGCCAAATTAATGCCAGCTATAATGTAGTTTACCTCATTAAACAATGCACACCAAGATCCTGTCTGTTGTAAAACAATTGGTCTCTGAAGCCTAGTGTTCATCTTCCAGGGTTGCTGGGAGATAATAAATGGGTAATATTCCGGTGATAATGGTAATGGAGTCACGGCTCAGAGCTAATATTATGGCAAAGCAGTAATTATTTCAACAGTAAACAAGGGGACGGTTGAGCTGCCGACAGGATTGGAGCCAGTTGAAATGCTCCAGTTAATACACTGGAGCCCAGGCCTGTGACTGCCTCTTGGAAGGACAACAGGGTGCTTGGCCATCAAGTGGGTCAGCTGAAGTTCTGTTGAGTCACCCAGCCACCAAAAGACAGGAAGGATACGTGCAATAAGGTGAGGTGGAACAGCATGCACAGCATGGTGGCCACCCCAATCCATTCCAATCCAGCCCATCCTAACCCAACCAGAGCCCGCAGCTCAGGCTGGGCTCTGTGCTCCATCACACAGCAGGATCACTCCCTCGTCAGCTTTGACACACCACTCATGTTGGCTCAGAGCAACTCTCCGAAGCAGGCAAGAGGCAGAGCAGAGACACAAGACCTGGGATGAACACAGAAGGAGCCTTACATGAACCATCTGCTCCCTCTGAGAGGTATTTCCCTGCTAAAAAGGCCGGCAGAGGACACAGCTCTCTGGTCTTCAGTTAATGAGGCGATGTGAGGCCAGGCCAACAGGAGCAATCTCACAGCACGTGGAGCTGATCAGGGGAGAAACAATGCAGCACAGAAGCACCCAAGTGGATCCCCTTTCTCCTTGTGCCTCCCAGCTGGGCTCCAGATACGATGTCCAATCTATGAATAACCTCTGCCTCCTCTCCAGGGAGGATTCTGGAAGGATGAAGATGGCAGGCAATGTGCTTAATGGACAAACCTCTGAGATAGGAGGATGTGTCCCCTTCCCAGGGACAAGCACCTCTTCAAGCTGGATATTTTTTGAATATGTTTGTCCTCTTGTTTTGAGCCTTGCCAAGAGCCAGGGAGAATCAATATATCCACATATACCAGAGTTCTCCCAGAGTCCCTTTGCTGGTTTGCTGCTGATGTATAGACAGATGATCTCATGAGACCTCTGCCACATCAGGCCACCGTGTCTCATCTATCTTAAGTGCGTATACGAGCTGTGATTACTGCTGTGTCTGAGTGTCTCACGTCTGGAATGTGTTTATCCTCCTGCAGTTCTGTGAGACAGGGACTGCGACTGTACCTCTTCCAGGGAGGCTGTGGAGGTTAAACGGGCTGATCATGGGGGATATCCTGGATGTGGCCACATCAGGATCCTCCAGGCAGCTCCCCAGTCTCTGCCTTGTAGCACCTGCCCCACAAATGACAGCTCAGCCTCAGCTCATGACTCTGGCTCTGCACGGGATCCAGCTTTCAGCACCCAGCTTAATCCTGAGATTAATGAGGGATTCCCGCCACAGAGACCTCTTGATCAGACCTCTCACAAGTAAATACACCATCAGCCAAACCATAATGTTTTCCTACCCTGGCAGCCACTGTCTTAAGCCTCACACCAGAATCCATCATACTACAGCAATAATCAAAAAGCAATTAGATAAAACCATGGCAGAAAAGTCCATCAAAGGTCATTAAGGATGACGACTTGGATGAAGCCTCTGGCTCAGGATGTCTGTGTGCAGCAGAGCAGTGCTGGATGAGCCAGTGGAGGGATCCACATGCACACACCCAGTTTTACACCCTTTCCTTGTGCTCCTGGCCCTGTCATGGTATGACAACCCCACCTGTCTGCCCACAGAGCCCTCCTCATCATTACTGCTAAGCTGTGCCTGCTCCTCCTGGGACAGAGGCTGCCAAGCCTTCATCCCTCTGGAAGACCCCTCACTTCAATTCCTTGGCACTTTTCCCAAATTTAATGGGAAGCATGACTTGTTTTGTGTCAGCAGCACAGATAAAAATCCCCTGGATAGCACAACATGGTGCCACTCTCTCTGCTGGTGCCTTGGTGTCACCCTGAGCCTGGTGGCCCAGGATGCTGTGCTTTTTCCCAGCCAAGAAATCCCAGCCTTCATCCACCGAGAGATGAAAACTGGCCTGGCAATATGACAATTGCCATGACAACATCAGTTACCCCCAAAAAATAAATAAAAAGCCCAGTAACTATGGAAACACCTGAGTGACCAAAACCAGGCTATTAACTAGGAGACCTTGCTGCAGTTTACAGACAGGGTCAGCATCGTGGGGCTGGGGACTGTAATCCAGCCACAGCCTTGGAAGCAGGGACATGCTTGGCACCTAAGGGAGCAAAATGGATGTTTATGGACACACACAGTGCTGCCTTTCAGACCCCTCACTCCAAGTCCACACAACCTCCACCTCCTCCGGGCACATGCTGCTGCCTTCATGCTGGGTGCTATATCCAGGCCATTGTTATCTACATCATTCTTTCCCTCTTTGCCTGCTCCCTCCCTTCACCCTGCTGAAGATGCCTCTCTTAATTGCCATCCCAAGGGTCTGGGCTCCACAGGGGTGCCAAGAAGGGATGGAGCTGCCCCATCCCACGCCAGATCTTGGCACCTTGCTGTGGTTTCAGAGAGCTGAGTTTTGAAGCACCAGTGCCTGCCAGCTCTGCTGGCATTTGTGATGGCTGTTGGAACATCCAAGCCCAGGAAAGGACCTCCTCTGCTGAGGCAGAAGTTGTGACTCCAGCAGCTTCACTTTTTTTTCCACCTCAATCTGTTCAACTGCATTAACAGGAGTTGCTGTGAGTTAATACAGCATTACTGGGAGGAGAAATAAATTAGGACAGAGGGGAGTGAGGCAGAGGGACAGAAGACAGGCTGTATCACACCTTATTTGGACTGGCCACAGGTTTGCAAAACAGTTCTCCAGAGCCAGCAGCCTGCTTTTGATCATGCAACAGGATGAGGATGGGCACAGGCAGGACCAAGGTTCTGAGAACAGATGGAGGCACCAACAGGGCCAGCACTCCCATGATTCACAAAATCAGAAGCAGAAAACTCTCTTGCTCAGGTTCACTGAGCCCTTGAGCTATACCATGAACATGGTCCCCTCATCCCAGCTGCAGGAACTCCTTCAGCCCCCAAACTGAACAGGGCCTCCAAAATGGGCTTAACGGCTCCTAGAACATGGCAGCAGCTACAGACATGAAAATTCAGCAGTTTACCAGCCCAAGCCACTGAATGCAAATTCATCAGAGCAGAGACAGAACAGCCAAGTGATCAAAGGAGCCTGGAGTGGCTGGGAAAGGGTCTTGAGTGAGATCAGCCACCAGGGAGCTGGGCTGCTCTCAGTGTAAATCCCCTGCAGGAGCTGCCCATGCACTCCCTGGTGAGAAAACACTCTTATTTGCTCCATTTCCCACCAAGAGGTGCACAGTGTGCTCACGGGTGCCAAGGAAATAATAAAACCTGTGAAGTGCCTTTGCATAGAGCAGCCCTCACCAGTGTCAGCACGGGGACCAGTCCTTTGGCTCCCAGTGTGGCCGTGCCTGGTACACACAGAGCTGGCACAGCCTGCCCCAAGCAGCACTGCTGAGAGCCACTTCCCCATCTGCTCTGTAAACCCTCAAATTATGCACCAGCATTTTCTCAAACAATTCTCCCTTGTCCCTTTTTTCCACCACTTCAGGAGAGATGGAGGAAGATGGTGAGAAGGCATGGGAGGAGGCTTGCTTGAGAATTCCCATGGGATGAGTAGCAGAACAACAACCAGGAAGGGCCAGCAGCAAGCTTTGGGTTTTGCTTGCCCCTGGCTCTCCAAATTAGAATATATCCTACTAGGAAAAGGGATACCATCCCAACATCTACTATAGCACCTCTATGCATTTTCCCTGGCTTTCATTTCAGTCCTCACGCTTCAGATCTTCATCTTTGCTGTGTGTGGTGAATGCAAAATGGAGAAGTAGAGGTTCCCCTTGGTGGCTTGGCAGACCTAGAAACAGAGGAGCTGCCCACAGAGATGGGCAACCATGGAAGTTGTCCTGGGCCACCTCTGGGCTCATCACCCTCCATCAGCAGGAGACCAGGCTCTGGTAAATCTCTGTGATCATTTCTTCCCTTGGAGTTTTGAAAGCAGAATGCCTAATCATGGCCAAAATCAGGAAAGAGCTGCTGCTGCAAATTACACAGCGCCACAGGTAATTTCTGATTAGCTCACTCTTCCTCTCCTGATGCATCCTCAGTTTCCATAGCAGCTAAGTCCTAAGTAAAATGGAAACATCTGGTTCAAGCGCAGGTAAAGATTCCCTGGGGAAAAAAACCTGCTGGATGGCAGCAAACACAGAAAATAGCCCCTGTGAAAGACAGAGGCATCAGGAGCTTGGAGCCTGGTTAGGAGAGGATGGATGACATGTGGGAGAAGGCAGCAAGGGGCACATGAGTGGGAGACAAGGGTTCTGGGGAGCAGGAGGGGATGTGTGAAGGACAGTGGGGCTGTGGGAAAACAAGATGCTTGTGAAAAACAGGTGCTGAAGAGGCTCAGCAAAACAAAAACGTTTTCAGGGTAGACAAGGGGAAGAATAAGAAGAAACGGCCTCAAGATGGGAACACATGGACTGCCTCGACCATAAATGCTGCCTGATGGTGACACACAGTGACAGCAACTTTGATTCCGTAGAGAGATGCTCAGGGATGGGGAGGAGCACATGGATCCATGCACACACTCTGACCAGCTTGGAAGCAAGACCACCTTCAGTGGATAAGCCAACTTGTGCTCTGGGGGAATGGTTTGTAGAGGCTCCTGTCCAAGGAAGGGGCCAAGATGCTGCCGACTCAGCTCACTCTGCCTGGGCTTTGGAGAGTGATGGATCTGGCCCAGCCATTCGCCCCAGCGCAGACAAATAGCAAAAAATCAATGGAGCTGCAGTGAGACACAGCAGCCCTCGTCAGGAGCTGAGCAGGGAGAGCAGCCACGGCGCCATCCGTCACTGCCGCCCCTGCACCGGCTCCTTCGGCTGCCGGACAGCCTGGCCAGGCGTCCCCCAGGAGAGCTTGAGGCAGTTGTCTGGAACAACAGCCCACGTTGGTAAAACCTCAGGGGAAACACGACTCTGAGGCGGAACTGAAGTGCTTAGACAGGATCAGAGGATCAGAGCCAGGCGTTGCCGCTTGGCCGCACGGCTCATCCCTCCCAGAGCCTCTGGATCTCACCCCCGGCTCACCCACGAGAACCTCGCAGCCACCCGGGAATAACAGGGCAGCAAAATGCAAAGCAAATGCCAAAAAGCAGCTGGGAAAGGGGGTTGAAATTATACGGTCCTGCACGCCTGGGAATTTGCTTCCCAGCAGTCATACCCACACAGTTCTGCTGAGGGTTTGCTTACCAATTAACAAGGCCACCAATTAATGCTTCATGTATTTTCCTGCTCATTTGCACTATTTACAATCCTCCTTTGAAGCAACCTGTAAGAATTGTCTGAAAAATTTTCAAAACATGGCCAGACAAGCACATTCAATGTGCAATGTGAGTGCCATACGCGGGAGCTCCATGATCCTTGTGTGTCCCTTCCAACCGAGAATATTCCCTGATTCTATAAATCTCTAAGCACGACAACCCCAACCTGGCATGATCAGCAAGTCCTCCACAGGACCAAAACCATCAGCTCCTCTTCCAGACCACCAGGATGGATGTTCCTCCACCAAAGTCACCAAGTCCTGTGTTAAGTCACAACTTTTTGGTGCGTTTCATCTTCTCTTGGCAACTGAAGGAGCCACCAACCCCTCCCCAGCCATTCACAAAGAGTGCTGTGCCCTTCCCAAAATATTTCTGGCAACATTTGGTTCTTACCTTTGGGTGAGATGTGTCTCCAGGTGATCGTTGGGTCTGGCCTGCCCGTGGCTATGCAGATGAGGCTGACGTTGCCGCCCTCGTTGATGGAGATGTCGGAAGAGATCTGAGTGATTTTTGGAGACACTGCAATGACACAAAGAGGATAAGGAAAATAAAACTGGTTCTGCTTCAACTCAAATGTTAAACTGTGGGTGAAGGAGCCTGAATTTCCATCCTCCCTCCACTTTGACAATCTATGCATTAGCCCATCAGTCTCATCTGACTTGGCAGGAACAAACAGGGAAAAGAGGGGGCAGAGAAGACACAGCTGAAGGGGGAAGAAACTGTAGCCAGAGGGAATTCAGTCATTTTAGGGAGGCTCGAGAAGCTCCTCTGTTGTGTGACAGTATTTCTTCCTACCCCACTTCCAGCATTCCTTGTGTCCTCTTGCCATGACAAACCCTTCCCAGCAGAGCTGCATCTACCTGAGAAAACACCATTCACCCCCTCCAAACTCCTGCAGCTTTTGCTGCAGCTGTGCAGGCTCTCTGCCAGGCCTTTGTAAACACAGGAGCACCAAGAGGAGCTGGGCATGAACACGGAGTCTGCTGAGGAGCCTCTAAGGTTGACCATGGTGCAAAGGAAAGGAAATGCTGTGGGGATGAAAGCCATCCCACTGCATTGGCACTGCCACTCCAAGCACTCAGGAGCCAGTCAGATACAGGGCATGCAGACCCCAGGAGGGGACACAGGTACAGGATGGGGGTGATGAGGAGGGGCTGGGAAGGGGTGAGGGGAAAGCAAGGAGCACTCAGCTCCTGCTGCTGCATGAGCAGAGGACACAGTGTGACTGCCAGGCAGGGCTGGGGTTTCTGGGAGATCTACAGTGGGGATGTGTGAGGGAAAACCATCGAATGCAGTTATCAGCCTGTACCTGCAGAACATATTAAAGACCATCACCTTCCTGGCTCTATTTTCAGCTTTTCTCCAGAGCCTAGCAGGGACTGGGACCCCACTGCAGCGCTTTGCAGGAGAGCCACAAATCGCCGGCGCCTTCCACCCTTCCCGGGAGAGCCGCATTCATCGCCCCACTTGGAGCTGCAGCCCGAGACCCCAATTCCTGCCTTGGACCCCACTCCTGAGCCTCCCTTCCCTGCCTCTCCCCAACCCCCCACACCTTCCTGGGCTGCGCCGAGGCGGAATGACTGCAATGGCCTTGCACGCAATGCCTCTGCTGTGCAGGTAAGTAATTTATTGATCCGTAAAGCACTCCAAGACGCTCTGGAAGGGATTATGTCATGCCAGTGCCGTGCAATAAAATAAAAAATGATGGATTTTTTGTGAACATGATGGTGATTTAGGGTTTGTAGTTGGAAGTGTAGTTAAAGTACATTTTAAGTGGAAATCAAGGTGGGTAATGAATTATTCTCTGTTTTGAAGGGCTTCTGGGAGTTCATTTTTTTGCTGCTCTGGGCACGATGGCTAATCTGCTAATCATGCACTGGAGAACAACTCTGGATCAGCTGTTCCTAAACAGAGGGAGCTCTGGGGCAGGAGAATCGAGGGCACAAAAAAACCACCTTAAGAAATATTAATATGCTTCAGTGTCACTAAGGGGACAGTACATTCCTCATGGGACCACTCAGAGCTGGGAATGCTCTGCCCATGGCCAGGTCCATTGAGAACATGCAATTAATTACAACATCATTATGATTGCCCTGCTGTGTTCCTTGTGAGGCAGGGACTTCCAGCCAGGAAATCCATGTGTGCCCTAAAAACACAGAGCTTATGGTCTGAACAACAAAAATAGGCCAAGGGGGTATTACCATTGTCATTTTGGAGAGGTGGGAAGAGACAAGTGGAGGCGCAGTGATCGCCCACTTTTGCCTGGGAAACAGCAAGAGCTTCCAGCTCTAAGTTCCCAGAAAACTAAAGCAGTATCCATCATCTTTAATGCGCTGTTTGCTGCATCACAGAGGAACCTTTCTGATGTTTTTAACTGCTGAATCCACATCGACCCAATTCAGCTTGTTTTGCAGAGGCTTTAAAAAAAACAACTCAGACTTTACACTGCTATTCTGGGACTGCACAGACCCATTTGCACCCACCCAGGTGAGAGACAAAAATCAACTGACCAGGTTATAAAACATAATTAAAACAACTTAAACTTGGGTTTGGTTGATAGGACAAAAGGGAATGCCTTCAACCTGAGGAGGGTTGATTTAGGACAGGTATAAGAAGTTTTTTAAAATGAGTGTGAAGAGGTGCTGGCACAGGTTCCCAGAGAAGCTGTGGCTGCCCCATCCCAGGGAGTGTCCAAGGCCAGGCTGGATGGGACTTGGAGCAACCTGGGATAGTGGAAGGTGTCCCTGCCCATGGCAGGGGTTGGAACTACAGAGTCCTTAAGGTTCCTTTCAACCCAAACCTTTCCAGAATTCTATAAAAAGCAGCTTGAGCTGCTCATGCAACAGGGAAAAAGTTCACCATACTCTGGCAAGCTCAGGATACTTTGAGGGAGATGCAATTTACCATGTCCCATCTGGAATGAGAGGAGGCAGGAACATCTGGGAAGCAAACCAGAGAAACTTCACTGAAGCTGTTAACTAAGTCTGTAATTGTCTATGCAGTGGTAGGATTTAACACAGTGGTTATTGTACGCTAATTAAATATGTGAACATTTAACCACGCAAACTATTCCAAATGCCTTCCTGGAGACCCAACAGGTGTGTTGTAAGGCTTTTACCAGACTGGGGAAGGCAATCTTAATAAATAAATGATCCCAGTATACATTTAATATTATTTAACAATTGCCAATGTTTCCATTCCTTCTGCATTAAAGGACTTTCACCAGCACTTGCCATTTCTGTGGCATTGGGGCAGAGGAGACATTTCCTCCACCGAAAGCAGGACGCAGATGGAGCTATGCCCCTTTGGGAATGAATAAATAAATAAAGCTAAGTAAATGCAGGCTTCCCAGGCGGGAACCCTCTCCTTGCGGGCAGTCCTTTTGTGTTCAGCATCTCTCTTGCTCAGAAGTGATTAAACATGGCAGCGTTGGCCAAGCTGCTCCGGTGACACAGCACAGATTTCCCCAGAGGCAGGCTGGTGCTTTATGGATCCAACTCCTTCTTTTTTCCCCCCTCCATCCTTGCCAAGGTTCTGGGGGAGGCCTCTGGGTGCTCTCAGCCCCTCGCAGATGCCCAGAGCACACCCCCAGTTTGCCCCGATGCGGTGCCTGCTCGCGCACGAGGAGTCCCCAGGACAGAAAGCTGCTTGCTTAAATATTTAACCAAACCATATGGTGAGCTCCACGTTCGAGGGTGTTCAGGCAGGTGATAGATGTCTTTCTGGATCCAAGCATATGTGCCTGCCGACACACATCTATTCCCTGGTGCACAGAAGCCCCCCTGCCACTGGCACAGACAATATCCCTGCTCTGCTTTCGCCTCCAAACACCCTTTCCCGAGCCAGCACAGGTGCACAGCTCACAGATCCCACGCCTGTGTCCCATGGCAGTGCTGCACACAGATCTTCACATCCTGGGAATGTGGTGGGACTCCCCTGGCATTTCTCCCACCTCCTCTGCTGCCTCTCCCATGGCACCTGCTGCAGGGCTGATGCCTTCCCTGGTTATTCCTCCAGCTGCCTTTCATAGCTCATCCCAAACTGCATAAACAACCCTAGTTTTGCCTCCTTGCTCAGGCCCTGTCATCTCCCTCTCCATCATCATCTACTCCCCACTCACCTTCCTGGCAGGTACTGACTGTGCTGCTTGCCTGGGCTTTCCTCTACCTGACCCTGTGTTCCCACCTCTGTCTCCTGACACTCCAGCACCCCAAATTTCAGCCATGCATCAGTCTGAGTGGAGGGTGCATCTGGAACAACCTCTTCACCTCAGACTGGCAAGGGGACTTCAAATGATCTTCACCAAGTTGCCTATTCCTTTTTCAAGGAGCAGTTGCGTATTTGCCCTAACCACCGCCTTTCCACCCACTTTTGGAAGCCAAGCAAGTAGTGCAGAAGTACAGCTGTGACCTTTCCAGACCAGCAAACCCCTTCTGGTGTGGGAGTAGGGCAGAGCAGGTGCTTGTCCCAGCCAAGAGGTCTCAGCCTCTGGCACAGCCTGGGAGTGAGTGGGCTCTCTTGGTAACCCCAGGCCTGCTTCCCCTACAATAAAACATTCAAACCTCTACCTTCCAGCATGAGCAACATCTGCTCCAGATCAAAGGAACAACAAAGAATAACTATAAAAGTGTCTGGAAGAAAGAAAAAGAGGGAGAGTCAGACTTGCGTTCTGCAGGCGATCTGTGATGTGCACTGGCAGCTTCCTGAGCATCAGCCTGACACTGCTCTCCTGCTCTTCGTAACAGCTTCTAACTGCTGTCACACACAGGCTTCCCTGTGTTTTATGGAGTTTGCTGCCATGGGTCCTGCTGCTGGGATTTGGCAAGGGGGAGCCCTGGGTGTCCTATCCCTGCTCGCAGCAATGCTGAGTCAAACTGAGCCCACCCTCTGGGAACTGAGGGTCTGCCAAAGCCAGCCATGGTCTCCCAAAGCCAGACAGGATTTGCCAAAGGCAGGGACTCCAACACCAGGCTCCAGGACTCCTCCAGGTTGTCACCAGAGTGCTTGGTAGCTGCTGAAGGTGCAGTGCTGGCTGCCACAGTACCAGGCGCCCCCCACTGTGCCTCCTCCCTCTTCTGTGTTCCACAGCTTTCTGCCTTTAGGAAGCAAATTGAGAGCCCAGCGCCTTCAATTACAGGTGTACTGTAATGGGCTTTTAAATCAGTTTGTACTGCTCTAACACAATTAAAGTTAAGAGAAAAGCAGAGAGGGTCTTTGTCTTTCTGTCATATCATCCTTCCTTCATTTCATCCTTCCTTTATATCATCCTTCCATCTTACCAGCCCAGCTCAGGAGCTGTTTTGAGCCTGTCCAAAAGTGTGAGGAAGAGCAAATGTAGCCTCAGAGCCTGCTCAGTCACAAAGGTTTGTACACAAACCCCTTGTGGGTGCCTATCCTGCTCCCCAGGGCTGCTTGGAGCCTGGGTTGGCACCACCACCCCCTGCCCAGATTCAGCACAGCTTTGCCACGGGATTGATCCCCCTCTTCACAAATCTGGCAGCAGCCAAAGCCATGAAGAAAGAAGGCTGGAAACAAAGAGGACATACATAACGACCTTAATAAGCAATTAATAAATAACTAATGACAATTGCTCGTTCTAAAGCGAGGTGTAATGAGATGTGTCATACGGCGCCGAGATGTGTCTGAATGATTTCCCAAACAGGTAACAGCTCCTGTTGCAGGGAAGCTTGGAGGACACGAGATTTTTTACACCCGTCTCTGCAGCAAGTTACACAGCACAGCATCATCATAACTCAGAGGAGGAGGGGGAAACAAGACGTTCCCAATCATTCATTAGTAAACTATTTGTGAACGCGGGTATAATTCACCGCATAAACAGCAGGGTTTCTGCAGACAAACTTTATAGCTAAGTGCCAAAAGGGAGCCCAATCTGATTCCACTTACGACAGCATAAATCAGCACTACTACTGCAGTCAACAAGGGATACACCACGAGAAACGTGGCACAATAGGAGAGTCGGGGCTCAAGCACAAGGATTTTTCCCTTATTTCTGGATGGGTCCAGGTCAGCAGCCTGGATCAAGAGCAGCTCCCTAAGGAGTCAGGGTGCTGCCTCACTAGATTCACTATCCTGCTTTTGAGACCTTGAAAGGATCTGTACCATTTTTCCTACCACAAAAAGGATGAAAACACCTGACATCAAGCCCCACACCAGTGGGGAATCAAACCAGAGTTGCCTTGCAAGGCTATTAATAAACAGCTTTAAGAGGAGGCAGAATCCCTCCCTCAGGTTTGGGAGAGTTCTGTGTTCACGTTGGAATGCCTGAAGAAAGTTGTAGCACTGCTCTGGACACCAATGTCTCCTTTAAAATGAGTCTAATGATGCTGAGTGGAAAGAAAACAAGAAGAAAGATATAAAAGCAAAGTTTTCCCATCATTATCCATGAAGAAATGCAGCCAAACAAGGAGTGTTTGGCAGTTCAGCTCCCTGTCTAGACAGATCTCATTTTCAACTCCACACACGCTGCACGGATCTAGTTTCCAGTTTTTGCACCCCGAGCCACCTGGGATTCCCCCTGCAAGCCATGCAACGCCTCATGAAAGGCAGAAAATTGAAGGGTCTCGAATCTTTAAGACCCCTGCATCATTTTTCCAGCATTACTGACACCTCTCCTCAAGGCATGACAGCCTCTCTCACAACTGCCTCCACAGTGACCATCAAAGTGACAGTGACTCTGGCACTGCCTGCTCAGGGGACGCAGGGTCCCCAGCTCCTCTCGTTCCACTGGGTTACCAGAGAAGTCTCCATCAGACCCTTGGGAAAATCCCTGTGTGGGGACGAGCCAGACCATGCTGACAGCACCCCAGAAAGTTTGAACATGACTCGTGGTTAATACAAAGCTTGTCAAACCCATCACCTCGAAATGCTGAATGTCTTTATTAGATTCCTTTATCTCCCCCCGAGATCGGAGGGACACGATGAGATGATTCTCGGCGGAGATGTCATCATCCAGAAACTAATTAAAGGCTGTGCAGGAAGTCGGGCCACGCACGCTCTGGAGAACAAAACGCATTAGCAACCCGAGTCGGGGAAAATATTACAAGTGAACTTCAGATCAGAAAGGGCGACCGAGGGATTTCTCAGCAGCTCTCCTCTCCCCATCTTTTCTCACACTCATCCCCACAACTCCTCCATCCTCGGTTGGTGTCTCCCAGCTAGAGGCCGGTTAGGACCAGCCTGGGACCTGGGGGATGCAGGCCAACAGGGAATCCTTTCCTCCACTCTGGGAGAAAATAATGATTTGTGGATTTAGCTTTACTTTTAATGATGAAAAACCTCCTTGCTGCAGCTCAATAAGTGTAGAGAAGGATGGATGCATGCAGGGTGTGCCAGAATGCTCCTGGCAAAACCCTCAGTCTCATTGGGTCTCATCTCTCCATCAACATAATGACAAGAATTTCTCATCCTCGCAGGTTCATTAAAAAGACAACAACACATGAAATTATAAGATACCCAGAGCCTATGGCCACAGGAACTGGAGGTGGGGACTTTTCTCCATGGGGACAGATGCACAGATCTAGTTTAGGACTTGTCTCAAGTGGATGTACCTGTAAATAGCCCTTCCCAGTCGACCTGGAGTCTCCCATTGAAACAGACAGTAAATATGCATGATATTGTTCATCTGATCCATCAGCACACGCTGTCCTGCTAAGTTCTGCACAAACCCCCAGCTCACCTCCCCCCAGCCAGCCAGAGTGGCTGTGCCCCACCCTCCTGCTCCCCACTGTGCTCCTGGAGAGCAGGGGGGGATGTCCCTGTCCCCTCCAGCTCTCTGTCCATGCAGAGCGGGCACCACGCCAAGGGCTGAACTTGCCTTAATGCCCCTGTGCCACTTTACTCCTCAAAAAGGAACTGACAGGAACAAAGGAGCTCAAACATCCTTTCCAGAGATAAATCAGATGCTCTAATGCAGCCTGCATCTCCAATGAATATAGGGCAGGTGTCTCTGAAGTGAAGTATTAGTTAAAATGATGCTCTTTAAATTACATTTCGGCTATTTCAGGCAGACAGGTTGTGTGTGGGTTGGGCTGGGTTTTTTTATGATCTATCTAGAGGCTTAAAAAGACACAGAGAGAAATAAATCTCCCTTCCATTAAAAACACACTATGCTCTTGCATATTTGTTCTTATCTCGGTGCTCTCGCTCTCGTGCTCCCTCTCCCTGGGCTGGAGCACAAAGTGAGTGTTTGTGATTACACTTCCACACTGGCACTCAGCTAATTCAAGGAGCTGCCAGCCCGAGCACGGGCGGAGTGTTCGGCTCGCCCGCCCTCGCGGGAGGACAAGCTGTGCTTCCCAAAATGCCACACTGGACCCGGTGGCTTTACTTCAAAAACCATTGAGATTCGTGGTGTTCATGTGCAACCAAGTGAAAGCCCCAAGTTTTGACTGAGTGTATTTGGATCTTCTGTGTCTATCCATGCCCTTTTTGCCTCATTTAACTATTTACATCCCTCCATTGCCATCACTGCCTGTCCCCAGACAGCCCCTTCCCTCCCACCATTCCTGAGCTCCAGATCTTCCAGGTGCTTCTTAGCTCCAGACAGGGCTTTTACTTCTGCTTGGGCTTCTTCCCATCTTTACCTTTGACTCCAATTAAAAATTAATGGATTAGGCAGGGAGCACAGCCCTGTTATTGGCTGATTAGGTGGTCTAGAGGCTGCTACTTATGACCAGACTCTGTTTGTCCAGGAGAACAGAGTGAGAGGACAAAGCTTGTGAAGTGGGAGAGCAAAGCTCATGAAGTGGGAGGTCAGCAAGGTCCAGCAGTTCAAAAGGGACAATAGGTGAGGTGATCCATGCCTCCATGTGCTGCCACTCCTCCTATCCCCGAGGGAACACATCTCTTGTGACTCATCCATCACTCCAACAGAGGCAGGTCTACCTTCCCAAAGATGCCCTGATCCATTCCTTACTCTTCTTAGTCATTTCTTTACATCCCTGTTTTTTCAGGCTCTCTTTCTTGAGCTCCAAGAGCCCCTCAGTCTTCCTTATCCCTTCTGTGGAATATTTCTGGTGCCTCACCCTATCCCAAGGCACATTTCTAGGCCAACTCCCAGCTGCCCCAAGCCCAGGGGACCAACCCAAAGCTTGGCCAAAGGTGACAGGAACAAGCAGGAGGGCAAATACCAACGATCCAGAGTCTGTGGGATGATGCTCACCGTCCTTACCACGCCCTCAAATGTGGTTTATCCCTACTGTCAAAACACCCTGGCAGATAAGGGAGCATTATTATTGCCACTTCACAGATGGAGAAATGAGACCCAAAGATCAAATGGGCCAGAAGAGCCTGTTCGGATCAACGCTCTGCAGCACCTGCCCTTCAGGCTCTGTGGAGCTTGGAAAACCGTGGAAAAAAAGGCACAGGGAGGGTGAGGTTGACTGGCAGGGCAAATATTTCCATTGGGCTGCACAGAGTGAGAGCTCCACTGTTAAAAATCAGTCATCATGCCCCTGAGACACAGCCATATATCCCTGAACACAGAGGGGCAATTAAAATTCCAATCCCCAATTTCAAACCCAAGCAAGCAACATTTGAGAGAGCTAAAAGAAGAGGAAATGGAGGGAGCGATGCTCCCACAAGGGAAGGATATCGATGTGCCTGGAGAACGCGGGGGCTGTTCTCCTTTCCCGTTAGGACTGCTCCTTCATTTCCTGTTTCTCCTAAACAAAGCCCTCGAGCCTTCTTCTCGGCCACACTCGTGCCTCCGAGAATGCAAGAAAAGCCACAGGGAATTATCCCCACCAGAGCATCCCTAATTTCCCTATTTGTCTTCCTAATGCCCAGCCTCATCACCAGCCCCGTCTATTCCCCATGTGCTCCTGCTTTACATGGAAGGACTATTTTTACCCCATTCTTCCGATGCCTCTTTTTCCTCCCATTTAATCATTTTGGAGGCTTTTTATCCACACTTTCCTTTCCTTTCTTTCCTCGTCCCCTTTCATTTTTAATACCTGTGGTTCTCTGATTCAAAATCATTACAGTTTTTAACTTGACTCGAGCCTCTTAATTAAGTTACTTTCCATTATTTTTTATCTAGTCCATTTGTCTACATCCCCCGCACCCTCCCTAATTCTCCCTTTCCTCCCCAAGGCAGGCTGGGTATGAAATCTTACATTTCCATTTGGCTAACAATCACTTTGAATTTTTAAATGCTATTAAATTGGATCACACCAGTCACTGGACTGGAGTTGTCGAGCTGTGATATTTACTCGCGCCAGTCAAAGGGAAATGAAATTGTGGCGGCGCAGGGGGAGGCGATGGGGGAGCCCAGATTTATTCTGCCCGCGGTCCTCGCAAACAGGACCGATCCCCTCGGATTTCTCAGCCAGTTCAAAGGAAACTCTTACGCTCAACCATGAATGTATTGTAATGTCTTTAATAAATCAATTACTTGTTGGCAGGCAAGTGCCACTGCATCTCCAATCCTTGTAATCACCTCAGCCTTGCTGTGTTTTAAGTGTGGGAAGCCCTCGGAGGCAGACAGGGAGCCAGGAGCATCGTCAGCATAGGGCAAAGCACAGAAAGCACCACTCTGTCTTGCCAGGAGGGGACAAAATGTGCAGAAAGTGTTTTCATCATGTAAAAACACATACATGCAGCCACCCCCAGCTCCAGGACGAGGGTACCACGGTGCTGGAGGGACCCTGCCAGCACTGCATGCGGCTCATCCTTCCCAGGGCAGCTCCTGGCATGTGAGAGCTTGGAAGGAATGACCACAGCAGGTTCACTGGGAAAGGTGGAGTGGTAATAAATGCCTAACCCAGGAAATCAACCTGTGGTGATGGGAGCAGCGCCTGCTCCTCCCTGCCCAGTGCTGAGCAGGGGTATATTGCAAAGCAGCATTTTCCCACTGCCCCAAGAGCCAGACAACATTTTGCTACACTAATTATGACCCTGATTTTTGCGCTTGTGCTTCAGGAGGGTATCATATTTCAGTTTTACTAAAAGAGGGCTTTTCCACTCAAAAATTTGCTGAAGGGAGTGGGATTTGATTACAAAGCAGCCCTGGCCAAATCCAAACCCTCCTCCCCTCTCTGTGCTGACAACATCCTCCCCTCCACAACAACAATCATCTGAGCACAAACAGACAACAGAGCTTTTCCGAAAGTAATGAACTCCGGTCGGAGCCAAGGCAGGAAGGGTTTAATGTTCAACGCAGAAAGCTTGGCGAGGCCATCAATTATATAGCCCTGCTGCTGAAGGAGCAAAAAAAAAAAAAGAATATTTCAGACAGACTCAGCCAAAAAGAAAAGATAGGGAAGGAAATCACTGTGAGAGAGATTTAATTTCACAAGCAGAGAGAACTGTTTGCAAAAGAGGAGGATCAAAGGCTGAAGCTCTCGGGCTGGCTGCGAGGAGGAGGGATTACAAGGAGGGCAAACCATGGAGGAGACATCTCTGTTGATGCTTTGTGTCAAGGCTGGACCAGGCAAGGAGAGCCTCAGGCACAAACTGGGGGATCTCTTGGCTGTGGGGGCTCAGTGATGGGAGACTTGGGAAGAGAGGAGGGTGGATTGAGACCTGTTCATCTCACCTCACACAGGACAGCAAACCAGCACAGGGTCTGTGGCCTCTCCTGCCTCATCCCAAATCTTACCTAGGAAATTATACAAGATGCTATCACAAAGAAGAGCTGAAATCTTTTGGGCATCTCTACTACTGGTACCAGTTACCCAGAAATGAAAAATCCCAGAATCCCAGAATGGTTTGGGACCTTAAAGATCATCTCATTCCACTCCCTGCCATGGGCAGGGACACCTTCTATCAGTCCAGCTTGCTCCAAGCCCCGTCCAACCTTGGGCACTCCCAGGAATGGGGCAGCCACAGCTTCTCTGCGCACCTGTGCCAGGCCCTCCCACCCTCACGGGAAGAATTCCTTCTGTCTGAGAGTATGGATCCACTTGGAGCAAGATGACCTTCCCACCCTGTCCCCTGACCCAGTGGGGTCGTGCTGATCCCTTCCAGGGATCCAGTCATGGACTAAGGAACAAATCCACCTCCTTTCTGAGGACAAAGGGTTTCACTGGTATCTCAGAGCAGGCACAGAAAACCCAAACCAGAAATATTTCAAGACCACATTTCAATATCTTGTTTGAAGAATCACATTTCCACATCTTTTACAAAGATCCTTGCCTTTTTGTTTTCCACTTCCCACTTCTCCTTGTCTTTCTAAATCTCTTTCTTCTCCATTGCATCACCAGAACAGAAAGGAAAACAAAATCACAAATCTCCCAATGTTGCAATGCAGGTCCTTCTTCCCATCTTTCCCTTCTCCTTCAAAATCCAAGCAAGAACAATACGAAAAAACCACATTTTTCACTCAGTTTCCCCCTTTATTCTCCCAGTGACTTCCCCCCAGCCTGTCCTCAAGCCTGGAGATATTTGCTGGAGGTTCTCTAGCCCTCAGAGGAGGCAGGGCCGGGCAGCTTTTTGGCAGCTGTTCCCTTGGCCTCTCCTTTATCTCCAGCATTGTGTTCACATCTGCTTCCCCCTCTGCCTTTTTCCCTGCTGCTGGGAGCCTGCTTTTAAACCACTGCTCAGCACAGCAGCTGCCAGGCACAGGTTCCATGCCCTGTTTGGATGGGGGATCCAAAAGCCGTTTGCAAACCTCCCTCTGCCTTTTTTCTTTTCTAATTTTCTTAATTTTTTTTTTTTTTTTTAAATCCTCCTGAACCTGCCAGTGCTGCCACAGTGCTTCTCCCTCCTCCCTTTTGGCTGCAGAGATCTCTTGGCTCTGGAAGCATGTTCAGACACCTGGTTGCTGACAGCATGGGGTTTGGCAGTGGCTGGCAGCCTGCAGCTCTCTGATAGGGAATGGGAGGAGAGCAGGGATCACCGTGGGGGTCAGAGCTACCCACCGTGGCTATCAAGGATGTGCTGGTGGCCACTTGCACTGCTCCTGGCTTGTTGGTGGCTTTCCACCACCCACATTCCACTGGCTTTGCCCACAGTTTTGGCCAAGGCCATTTCTGGTTTCACTGAGGATTTGCAGGGTAAAAAAAAGCACAGATTTGTGCAGCATCATCCGGGAGCTGGGAATGCATTTAGGGCAAGGCACTGCCATCTGTGGCTTCCTTCCTCAGAAGAGTCCTGCTCCCGAGAAGGGCAATTTTGGCAGAGCAAGGCAGCAAACCCTAGGGAGCAGAGCCAGGCACGTGGAAGGCTGGAAGCCTCACTGCCACCCTGCCCACACAGTGGCTCCAGGCTTAATTCCCATTCCAGATTGCAATATCTCAGTGCTACCAAAAAAAAAAAAAAAAAAAGAGGGGAGTATATCCTTCCAGCAGCCAGTAATGTACAAAATTCCATGGAAAAGCTTGGCTCATTCCTCCCCAACCTCCTTTCACTCAAGGTCTGTGCAGGATTGCAGGCCAGGATCCCCGTGGCAAAGACTACACCAAACAGACAAAAATCCCTTGGGAAGAGCCCTTTGCTCTGTCCTCTGACTCCCCAAGCCTCTGCAACAGGTTTTTGCTTCTGGACTCGCCTCCAGAGAGACTGGCCAGAAAAATCAGTTCTAAAGGCCAAAAAGAAGAGCCAGATTAAAGTATCAACTCTGAATTTATGCTCAGGACTTAAGGTTTAATAATGCAACAGAAAATCAATATTTAATAAAGCAAATGACGGAGAAAAACAGTGAATGGGAGATGAGCTGCTGCTGGTGTTTTCAAACATGTAGCCCCCGGAGGAGCCGGGTTGGCAGGATGGATGTGGAACCAGATTGCCACAAAGAGCTGGCACACAGGACGCCCCAGGTCCCAGAGATTCCAGCTCCAGTGTCAAGGGGAGCTCATGGGTCTTTTATTAAAGGACAAACAAGGAATTACTGTGGTGGTCAGAATCCAAATAGCCATGAAGAGAGATCAAATGCTGAGGCATGAGGGGAGCTGAGCAGCTGCTGCATTAAGCAGGCCCAGATTGGGGCTAGGCTGGGGGAATGCAGGCAGTCAGCAACACTCCCAAATTCAGGTGCCAAAGAGCTGTCTGGGCATGGAGATCTCCTGAGAAGCCAGGAAGGAGCACAGGGGCAAAAAAAGCAGAGGGAAAATTCCTGCCTGCCAAGCAGGAAGGAGGTGGTGTGGTTAGTTCAGGTGGGCAAGTGGGCAATTGGGGCACTAAGCCTGGCTGGCAGGTGTGGTGGCTCAGCAAGTGTGCATCCCTGAATACAGCAAGCACACATCCTGGGCACGGCAGGAGTGCATCCCTGGGAATGGCAAACTGCATTCCCGGGCACAAAGCACACATCCCTGGGCAAAGCAAACCTGCATCCCTGAGCATGGCAGGAGTGCATCTCTGGGCATGACAACTGAGCATCCCTGGGCACAGTAAGCAGACATTCCTGGGCACACCAAGAGTGCACCTCTGACCATGGCAAACCTGCATACCTCGGCACAAAGTGCACATCCCTGAGCACAGCAAGTGCTCATACCTGGCCACAACAACCACGAATCCCTGGACGCAGAAAGAGTGCATCCCTGGGAATGACAAGCATGAATCCCCGGGCCAAAAGCACACATCCCTGGGCACGGCAAGTGTGCATCCCCGGGAGCACTGGGCCTGGGCAGGATGAGGGAAGCTCCACGATGCTGGGGACAGATCGGCAGCTCTGCCTCCCTCCCCTGGAGGCTGGAGAAAACTGCAGCGAGCCCCCGCATGGCACAGAGATGTCACATGCTCCTTGTCCCCCCGCACTGCCTTTCCAGCCCTGATACAATACTGCCAGCTGGCAAAGGGGGGAATTTTGCCCATACCCATGCCAGCGATGGAAGGTCCTTCTTGGGGTACGTGGCTTAGGGTGCACAAAAATCTGTGCCCTACCTCAGAGTCTGGGGACTCTGGATAAATCCTCTAAGCAAAGGAGACTCTCACTTGCACAGGAATCAATGCCCTTGGATGAAACCCCTCCCCTGGCACGCTGCGTGTGCCGGGTTGTCTGCCTGGCCCTGCAGCACGGCAGTAATTTGTAGCTTGTGCCGGGATCCTTCACATTGAAAGATGACATATAAATATAAAACGTTATCACTCCATAACAGCCACATGCTATAAAACGCCAGGCAGAAGGATCTGGAACTAGATGGAGGCAGTGCTTTAAATCCTTCCCTGCAGAGTTACTGTCGCTAAAACAACAGACCTGCTCCAAAGAGCTCCGGCAACGGAGGGAGAAGAGGACAGACCCCGATAAAAACACCACAATTGAGGAATTAGCTGAATAAGTGACGGGATTACAGCGTGACCTGCCCATGCTGGCAGCCCCAGGGTAGCAGTAGCACCGGTGACGTCTCCTCCCATTCATCCCCTGCTGTGATTTTCAGCGGATGCTCCGTGTTCCTGTAGTAACAACAAAACGCTGGTACCAACGTTACACTACAACGGGCTGACTCCGCTCCTGCGGTTACGATAACAATGCTGTTACTGTAGTAACATTGCAGAGCCGAGGTCTCACTGTTCTACCCTTAATTTTATTGTCGTAAGATTAAATTGCAATAATGTTATTGAGCTGCCATTAGCGTTGCCATGGCAACAATAACATTAAGGTAGCGCTATCACATTACAGTGGTCCAACCGTTCCACCACAAATATTTTAATGTAGTAAAACAAAAGAGATTACTGCAGTAACATTAAACTGCAGTGACCTCATTAAACCCCCGCCGGCTTTATCACACTGCTGATAACAACCCTCCTCTGGAAACCACATGCGACGGTGGGAGATGCCCAATGTGCATCCTGGGTGCTTCTGTGCCATCCCTTTGGCTGGTAAATCCCTGGGGAAGAACAGGGACTTGCTGTGCATCTGGAGAGCCACACACAACTCCAGTCCTCCCTTTCCTGGAGAGCTGCCGGCACCGCTGGCCTCCCGGATTCACCCGCTCCGCGGAAGGGATTAGCGGAGTCGCTCTTGAATGGCTCTGGGTGAGGCGGGTGACCTCTCCCTGAAAGCCTTTGGAGAGGATGGGTGAACGGGGCTGCCGGGAGCTCGCGTGCTCAGAAAGCCTCAAAGAGGAGCAGACTCTTGTTTTCCAGAAGAGGGGTGATCCGAGGGTGACCTCCGCAGCTCTAAGGGAGTAGCAGAGAGAGTTCCGCTGAGCTCTCCTTGCTGCCACAAAAGCACAGCTGAGCCGGGAAGGATGGAAACAGTGGAGCCACGGGTATATCAGAGGTGGGAATAGCCCCAGCGCTGAGGCACAGGGCATCTGGAGAGGGCCACAAAGGAATCTGTCAGTGCTGCCTGAGGGAACACACGGGACTACAGCGTTAGCACTTCTCTGGGGAGACAAACAGGAATTAGCCACTGCCTGGGTGTACACAAGACAGAAAAACAGGAAGGAAATTAAACCGGTCTTGTGTGTCCTATGAATCATTGGATCTTCCTTCTCCTCTGCTCCAGTCTCCTGCCAATTTTTTTTCCTTGGGAACAGGATACATCCTGCCATGGGTTTGGTGGTTCCTGGCCCGCTTCATCACTGGGGTGCCAGGCAAGCCTGGAGGATGCCTTCAAGGAATGGTTTGAAATTGAAAAAGGCTGATGTAGGGTAGATATAAGGAAGAAGTTTTTTACAACAAGGGTAGTGAGGCCCTGGAACAGGGTGCCCAGAGAAGCTGTGGCTGCCCCTGGATCTCTGGAAGTGTCCAAGGCCAGGTTGGACAGGGCTTGGAGCAACCTGGGATAGGGGAAGGTGTCCCTGCCCATGGCAGGGGGTGGAACTAGGGGATCTTTAAAATCCCTTCCTATCCAAATCACTCTGGAATTCCATACCTTCCCTTCATCCCAACCTTTCCATTACCAAGTTGCCCTCTTTCTATCAATGTTAACTCACTCAAGCACCTCCCCATCCCTCCCACTCTTTACCCCAGTGGGCCCATCCACAAGCTCCGGGAAGGAGCAGCATGGTGGGACACATCCCCAGTGGGATGCAGCATGCCTGGCTCCCTCTAGCAGCAGCACATGACATGAAACTGGGGCAGCCTGAAGCTGCAGCAAGGGCAGAATGTGAGCCCAGAGCAAACTCCTCCACAGAGTACAGATTCTGGAGTCTCTTTTCCCCTCCTGCTCCCACCCCACGATATAATTGCTAATTAATAATAACGTTTAGCTCTCAGATAGCGTGTTCCATCTTCAAAGACCTCTGTCGACATTAATGAATTAATCCTCATCAACCCCCCTGTGAAGTAGGTGACAATTATTATCTCTGCCTCACAGATGTTAAACTGATTTGCAAAGAGGTCAAGTGACTTTGGGGAGGCTGGAGGGAGCCTGGCCGGGTACAAGGCCACTCCATAGGGAAATATCCCAGAGAAGCAAGGGCTGGGATCCAGAGGCATTGGGGAGATGGAGAGATCCAGGGCCAGTAATGGATGTGGGACCTGCAGAGATGCTCCCCGAGGGCAGAGCAAAACAAGGATAAAGAGCCAAAAACTAGGCCAGTTCGTGAGAGAGTGTGGGAGACCTTCAGTCTTCCACAACAGCCGGGATACAAAAGGCAAAGATGCTTTGACAGAGGGACGGTGATTAGCAACAAAAGAGAGACGGGGAAGGAACGCTTCAGTCAAAGGAGCCGAGAGCACAGGCGAAGTGAGGGAGGATTTCCATTTCATGCCGCTGGTTTCCTCCCCTCCTCCACTTTGGAGAGGCTCTCCCAGGTCCCTCACACCTTTTAGAAATTATTACCTAAACCTGCTTTTGCTTCTAGAAGGAGCAGCTGCTCCCACGGGGGGAAATGTGTGGCCACACCAGTCAATCCATGCCAGAAGCAGGGGGAGCACCTTGCCCAGTGTGAAACTCCAGCCCACGGCTTCAAACCCGCCCAACATCTGCAAATCCTCTGCCACTGATGGACAAATCCCTTTGTCCCTCCTTACCCCCAGAACCGGTGGCACTGGTGGCACAGGGAACAGGCTCAGCCCCACAGTTAAGGTGATGATGACTACAGGGACTGAGCCTTCCTCCCAGTCGCTCTGCTCGCAGCAAAGGCATTTCCCAGACAGCAAAACAGCCACAAAAAGTTCCCCTTGTTGTCCCACGAGTTAAAAGGGCCTTGTGGCATCAAAGGAAAATTAATTGGGCAGAGTTTGGTGGTTGAAACAAAGCCGGCTCGGGCACCGCAGCCCCACCGGTGGCTTTATCTCACCGGCACAGACCTTGGCAGTGCTGGTCCCCCCGCGTGGGGACAGTGCCACCGTGCCACCGGCACTGTCACCTCTGGCCCCCCGCCACCCCCTGCCACCTGTGCCCGCAGCCCACCGACTCCGCCGAGCAGGTAATTAACTCCCAGACAAAGGCAGGGATTTGAAGATTAACCTGGGCTCGGGAAGGAGTGGGGAAAACTCATTTACACCAAAGAAAAGGGGAGGGGTGATTAGTTGCTCCAGTGACAACAGCAAGAGCCAGATAGGGCCAGAGAAGCTGATAAAGAAGCGGTGAAAGCGCTAATATCCCCCAGTTACGTGCTTTTGCTTTTTTTTTTCCCTTCTTCTTTCTTTCTTTTTAAGCACTAAAATTCCACCATTTTCTATCATGCAAATTCGTGTGCCTAAGTGAGATTAAACTCTGGCAGGCTCCGTGCCTCCTTCCCCAAGTCCATTTCCCGCGCTGAGATAAGGCCAACTTCCCTTAATGCATCTTACAAGGCAGTGGGAGTGTTTTGCAGGCACGCATTGGAGACGGCTTATTATCAATACAAATAAGAGCTTTCCAGATATCGTCCTCCTCCCTCCCCTCTCTCCTTTAAACCCAAGAAGCCGGAGAATGGCTTAAATAGCTGAAATGTCCTGCAGGGAGCAGGGAAAAATGGGAGGCAGCGCCTGAGGTGCTGCTGCAAGAGGTGGGACTTGCTCAGGAAACCAGAGTGGGATGCAGGAGAGGAGAGGAAGGGAAAGCATCTCTTCTCGGGAGGTCAGTGGGACCTAAATCCTCTTTCTCGCTCTGGGTTTCTGCCCCCCTCCAAGTTCCCAGCTTGCCTATTGCAAGTGGGGCTTGGTTGGATTTTGGTTTCTTTGGGATTTACTCCCAGAAACATCTCACTCTCCCCAAGGTGCAAGGCAGATTCCTGCAAACACAGGCAGTGCTGCTCCCCAGTGCTTTGTGTGATCTTATGGCAACTCCTCCTCAGAAGGAATGAGTACTAAAGGAGTGGGAGCACCTTGCAGAGCCTGCAGAGCACAGGGATGCTCCCTGAGCTACTAATTTTAGGTCTGTCTGTAATCTGGGAGCATCTTTGCAGGAGAGATCCAGGTGCTAAGGACCTCCTTGTCCCTTTGGCAGCTCCGTTGTTGGCTGACATCAGCTTGGCACTACCAGCCTGACCCCATTTAGAGCAGTCCCCAAAATAGCAGGTCTGAACTTCGGTGCATTCCGTGCCAAGGGTCTGTTGTCTCATTCCTGAGCTCATTTGTCCCACATTAGCACAGAGGCACTGACCTGCTATTCCTGGATCAGCGGCAATCACCTTCTCCCTTTTGTACCAGGATTTCAAGACTGACAAGTGTTTCTGAAAGCCTGGCCAATGAGGAAAGGTGGGAGAAACAGAGCTTGGATGGTTTTAGAAAGAAGGCGGCTAAGGGGCACCAGGATAACAACCTTCCCAAAAGCAAAAGGTTATTACAGAGGACACTGATCAATTGTTCCCAACCTCCACTGGGAATAGGCTGAGAAAAACTCCACTTCATTTGCAACAAAGAAGGTTTAAGTTAGATATTAGCTATACATTTTCTAATTAAAAAGGTAGCAAAGCAGTAGAATAGATTGTCTGGGGAGACTGAAGAACCTGCTTTGTTAAAGATTTTTAAGAATAGCTTTCACATGTGCTTGGAAGCGAGGCCTCTGCCTGGTAGCAGGGGGATGGGATAAATTAGCTCTTGAGGTGCCTGCTCCCCACCTATTTTGGGATCTCGGCCATCCAATAGAGCTAACCTAGAAATAAATGTGCAGGTCATCCCTTGCTGCAGCGTGGGCAATCTTCAGTTCCGGGTGTTTCTACCTGATTCTCTCCTTGGGGCTCATTCCTGACCCTCATATCCCAAAGGAAGCTCCTCCTCCCACCCCTATCCCTCTCCTGTTTTTTGCTCTTCCCCCCTCCCATAGCTCTGCTTCCCTCCAGCAGCCCTTGTCCAAAACCACGGGTGCCCTCCACCCACAGCTGTTTCCCGGAGATATCCCCTAAACCTGGGGAGGAGAAGGGATGCAGATTTCCCCTAAACCTGGGGAGGAGGAGGGATGCAGATTTCCCCTAAACCTGGGGAGGAGGAGGGATGCGGGCACGGGCTGACAGCGTCTGGGTCTGGCTGATACGCACCCATCCCGATGGCCTGGGGGAGCAGCAAGCTGCTGCAATCCTGGCTGGAAGGGGAAGAGCTTCTTTTCCCCCCTCCCCCTTCCCCTGCCCTGCACCCGGTCCCTTTGGAGAGCACAGCCTGCCCCGGGGCACGATTTAATTGCATCCTGAGAGGCTGGAGTGCTCCTGCCTCCAGAGCCGTGCCCCCAGGCCCTTTCCTGGTGCAGCAAGGGGAAACTCAAGACTGCCTTAGAGCAACCTGCACACCTCCCTCTTTCTGACTAAACCTGTTAAAAAGGAGACAGCCGCTTTCCCTCCTCCTCCCTCCCCTTTTCTATCAGGCTGCAGGAAGGGGCAAAATGTCCCAGGGACACGTGCTGAACTTGGCACATCCCTGAGATCTGGTGCTCAGCCACCCTGCTTTCCTAGCAGGGGGAATAAGCACCACTTCCCAGAAGCTGAATGGCGTTTTGGACAGGATTATTCCAGAATACATATTTATAGGGACCAGTTTCCAAGGCATGAGAGTTAATCCTGGCACCCCAGTCCAATTTTCATCGAGGTCATTTAAGTCAGGCTTCCCTTTAATTGGACATGATATTCACTTTCATGTCCTGCTCTGAGAAAGGGCTGGGTGAGTCAAAGAACAGCTCTTCAAATTAGGGGGTTTGCTCTCCCGAGCTGGAATTTCTGCTGGCAGCACCAGGATCTTCAGCACATTACAGAGCTGAGCCCATCACTGAATCATCCTGTACTTAACTGCTGCAAGGAGTTAAGCTCTGACCTTTTCCTCCAGCATCCAAATATCTCTTCCTAATGATACAGCAAGGCATGGGAGGGATGGGCCTGGATGTCTGGTGATACAGGAAATTTAGGTCAGGAAATGGGAATCAGAAGAGAACAGATAGAAATTGTCCTGCATCAACCCAGCATCTGATAGCGACTTCAGAACTTGCTGGTGATCGACTTTGGCTTAAGAAACTCAGGCAGGTAATAAGAGATTGCAAGATAAACAGGCAGAACCAGGGCTGGCAATGCATCCGCTTCCCCTCCACGCTTAATGGAGATGGAGCAAGTCCGGCTCCGGTTACTCAGCTTGATTGCTTGAAGAGGAAAAGGAAAATGAAAAGGGAGGGAAGAGGAAAAATAAAGGCCCTGAGTCTGGGTTTTTCCCCACTTCTATTCATTAGGCTGTCAATAGTGCTCAGGCCTGGAATATCGACGGCGGATTAGCTCAGCCCGACTCTGTGTACAAGACCAATGCCTTTTTCACCCAGCTTGTTTCCAAATCAATACACCCATCAGCATTCGAAAATTAGCCCGAGACGAGATTCCAATACTCAAGCTGGTGTGTCATGTTAAGAGGGCTCCTGGCCAAATCACAGAAGAAGCAGTGGGGGAAAAAAAACAGTTGCTAGCAAGGGATTAGAAATTTTCCATTAATCTTCCCCCAGGCTAAGAGCTCATCAGGCTCCATGTGTCCTTCCACGAGGTTCCCCCTTGTCCAGCTCTTGTCCTGCCACATGGGCACAGGATCTATCTTCCCTGAATGTCCATCTGCTTGACCATGGCCTGTGGCCACATCTGTCTGTCCCCTCTCAAGAGGACGTGTATGCTCACACACTTGCTGAAGAGCACACGTAGGCACCCACTTAACCACCAAAAGTGCTCCAGCACCCTGTGCTGGCCCTTCTCCTCCTCTTCCTGCTCCAGAAGTATGGAATTTCAACAGACAAACACATATTGTTGCTAGGCATACACACACCCCCACAGAGCACACATTTCTGCCAGCTCTCTCTTTTCCCCCAACACAAGTTTTACTTCAAGCAATACCTCCAGCTTGGAAAACAAAAAAACAAAAAACAACAACAGCAAACAGCAGTGCAGGTTTGCCAGTGACTGTGTCGGGAGGCAGAGCTGCCTGTATCAGAGCCCTGGGATTATGTCAGAAAAGTTGGATAAAACCAAGCCTGACAGAGTTCAAGAAGCATTTGGAGAACACTCTTGGACACATGGTGTGACTCTTGGGGATGGTGCTGTCAGGGGACAGGAGTTGGATTCCATGATCCTTGTGGGTCCCTTCCAACTCAGAAAGTTCTCTGATTCTGTGAAACTCATTACCCTGCTTGGGACACTCCATGCTTATGGATCAGCCTGTACCTCTGCACCAAGCTGTGTCACATGCTTGATGCAGGAGCAATGGGAGGAGAAGACACCAGCGCCAAAGGAACAGAAAGCAAAGTCCCAAGCCCAACCCCTCTACAAGCTCCCTTCTTCTTACCTTGCACGATGAGATGGACGCGTGAAGTCTTGGGGTGATTGTCTGTCTGCACGGAGCAGGTGTAGGGGCCCTCATCGTACACGTCCACATCCTGGATCTGGATGCTGTACTGGGTTTTGGTGTTGGCCAGGAGCACCACCCGAGGGTCCAAGCACCACTTGTCATTGCCGGCATAGAGGATGCTGCTGCGGTTCAGCCAGGCCACTCGGGTCACCCGGTTGTCCACGGAGCACCTGGGGAGAGGCACAGAGGTGACCCATCAGTGCACGGCTCTTGGGCGCTCTCCCTCCCTCCCTCCCAGCCCTCCTGGCCCTCCTGGCACTATTTTTAGCTTTGCTGTCAGCAGCACTTTCAGAGACCAAGTGCTTTCAGTGTCCAAAGAGGACAAGGTCAGCACTTTCCCTGCGGTGCTCAGGGCACCGATATCCATCTAAACCAGCAGCTCCAGAGATCTGCCCAAGAGCTTCACAAAGTTTTAGAGATGTGGGGAGGTCAGAGCCACCCAGTACCAGCCTTTCACTCCTCCATTGTCATTTATTCTTTTGCAAACTCCCAGACAGAGCTGAGCTGAAACCTCCATCCTGAGTCCACACTTGTTTTGGGGGGCGCAGGTTGTTACTTCCTGCCCAAACCCATCACCTCTCATTCTCTCTGCAACCTTCACATCCCTGCAGCCAGACAAAGAAATGCAAAGAGGTGCTAGGAAAGCAGCTTGTGCTGCTTCACAAAGGAGTGAGGAAAATTTATCTTTGGAGAAAGCCAGCTCTGACACATACCTCTAAAGAGAAACCTTGAGTATCTGACCATTTGTCCCCTCTGTCAACTCTTTCTTCTGTACCCATCACCTGCACCACTGCACCTCCCTCACTTGAGCACCTCACCCCCGATGAGGGATGTTTTGGAAGTAGAAATTCTCTGTATTCAGCCTCAATAAGCTCCTGAGTTCCCCCCAGAGACAACACAGTGCAATCCTAGAAATTATTCTGATCCGAAGAAGATTATTTCCCTGTCAACGTTAGCTGGGATCAGTCTTGCTCCACCCAAAGGTTTTTGCCAGCCCTGTAACCCCCCATTCCCATGTCCCCAAGCCAGGTTTAAATCCTGCCACTGCTACAAATCATCTCCAGACAAGCGTCAAGACCTTCTCTAAACAGCAGAAACCTACAGCCCCCACAGCCAACTAAACCGCTGCTTTTCTCCAAGAAATTTTGGGATTATGGAGCCGCCAGAATTTAGCCATGCATTGCTGGATGCTGGCCCCAGAGGATAATGTCCCTGCATAAAGCCACTCAGCCTAAGATCCACTGTTTATATTCTTCCCCAGACTACTTCATTACTTGTGGGGTTGCTGGGATGCAAATTAACTTCAGAGGCACCGAGAGATAGCCAGGCAGATTCTGGGAGATCTCACTTGGGGTGACTTCAGTGAATGTAAGGGCCTTAATGGGCTCCACGTGCCAGACTGCTCTAACAGGGTAGGTAATGGCAAGGATGGGTATCTCTGGGACCTCTGGACTTGCCCTGGACACTTTGGGGAGTGTATCCTTTCACGGGGTGAGCTGCTCCTTACTGGGGGTCCCTATAGCCTCCTTTGGGTGGGGGTTCACATTTTCTCCCAGGTAACAAGTGATAGGACAAGAGGAAATGGCCTAAATTGCACCAGGGAAGGTCTAGAGTGGCTATTAGGGGACACAAAGGGTGGTCAAGTCCTGGCACAGGCTGCCCAGGGCAGTGCTGGAGTCACGGGAGGGATCTAAAAGCCACATAGATGTGGCACTTGGGGAATGGGTTAGTGGAGGAGCTGGCAGTACAGGGGAATGGTTGGACAGCTCTTAGAGGCTTTTCCAACCTTAATGATTCTGTGATGGGAGACTTCTTTTCCTGTGTCCACTAGTGATGCCGGGGAAGACACAGGTACCCACCCAGGGACAAGTTGCCTCACCTCATTCAGCCTCTTTTAGTAACCTTTTTGGCCCCAACAATTACAAAAGAAGCCAAAATAACCCACCCAGCCCCAACACACAACTTTTGGGGGTTAGGAGTGACAGAACAGATGTGCCTGAAGTGAGAGGTATTGTCTGCAGCACAGGACACCCCTGATGTGCCAGTACCCAATTCTTGCTCCATCCTCCCTCTCTGGTGTGAAAAACAGCCAATAAACTAAACAATTTTACTAGTGTTCCATAATGATATTACAATAATAATAAATTAAATGGGAGCAGATTTTTATGATTTACATTAAAAAAAGCAATAGATTCCATCTGGGCTGAACACCAAGAACTCGGTTCTTGCTCTCAGCTGCATTACAACTTGAGTAAAAGGCTTGAGAGTTTAGTTGCCCAAGTTGAATTAAACTGGAGATTTCTTCCCAGAGGATGGTTTAGTCTATAGAACTCCAAATCTCAGCTCTGCTGGTAGCTCAGACCTATGGGGCTCAAATAAAATGAAGTGGATATTTGGTGTTTGGCTCTGGTACCATGAAATAGGCTCCTGTGGTGGTGGTTCTGCACAAACACAGGGGTGTCCAGGGCTGGGTGATGAGAAGCCAGACGTGACTTGAGTTTCTCAACCAGTCCCTTCTGCAGACATTACTTTGAGGAACTGTAAGCAGGCTGAACTACAAATATCTATTTCCTCTCTCCCCCTCCACACCAGTTTTCTTTATGAAATGCATCAGCTTGGAGATCCTTGGATAATAATGGAGCCAGACAGTGTGCAATCCAAGCATTCCCTCTATCATATGGGCATTTAAGTGCTTTTGAAAAGCAACGGGGCTCAGGTAACGCATGAGGCAACAGTGAAATAAGTGCTTTCGCCCTTCACAGCACCCAGGCACAATCTCTCCTTATCACCAGACACGCTTCCCTGTCCCTGGGATCAGCAAGCTTCAAGCTGTTACTTTATATTCTTCCCTGCCTCTTAAAGCTCCTGAACCTATATATATATATATTTATATTGCACAGCAGCAGCTCCTGGGAAAGAGGTGCTTTGACCTCTGGATGTGCTGGGCTATTTAGGGATTGGCAGCAGTGCTTCTTCCAGAGCTGCTTCCAACCACCACGCTCAACCTGCTCCTCCTGCTCCTCCTCACACCAGTGCCAGTCAGGGTCCCCGTGGCTGAGGCTCTTCACAGCGACCTGATGCTCTTCCAGCCCCTCCATCTGCTCCTCCTTCCCTCCTCCAGCAGCTCCTCTCTCCAGCAGCCCGGTGCAGGGATGGGAAGCCTCCTCTCCCACACACAGGCAGCCGAGCAGAAAGCCTGGCTTTGGCCAGGGAGCCACGCTCCAGGCACAGGTGGAGAGCAAAGCCTCCACTGACCTCACAGCCTCTCCTCTTCCCACCCCGCTCCTGGCAAAGTGCAAAGCCCTGGGATGCCTCCTCCACCTCGCTGGAAGCTCTCACTTTCCCTCTCACCCCATGATGTGCCAGGGAAGGAGGGGAGGGAGAGGTCCTTGGGGTGCCAGAAAGCAGTGTTTGCCTCCAAAAAGATGATCTAAAAACAATTAAGCACAGATGAGGTAATTTTCTCTCTCAAGATCCTTAATCCTTGTTCCATTCCTGCTCAGACAGCAAGGACTTCTCCTCCAGGAAGATTAAAAACTGCTGTGTGCCAGCACAAGGAGGAGATGATACTGCTCTGGATACTGCTGCCTCTCCCTGCTGTTTCTTTCCCAATAAACCCAGAGTCCCAAGCCCTGGGGTTTCTCCTCTGGGAGATGGAAACACTGCCTAACTCGCCACTGCTACATCATCCTGGAGCAGGCAGGGCTGTTTTGTAGGGAGAGGCAGATCCACATTCTGCACCAGCCCCTCTGCTCCCTGCAGCCTCTGAGGGCACCTCAAAATGACCAAAAATTTGGTCATTTTAATACAGTTACATGCACTGAGCAGAGGTGAGAGCTGCACATCTGCATCCTCCCTACTTGTCCCAACCCACCTGCTCATCCCTTGCCCTGCACTCCCTGATCAATGACATGTGGTGGGTACAAAAGGATACAGGCTGGTGCTGCCCCTTTCCAGATCTGCCAACATCTCCCACAGCCAAAACTCCCTGGCTTTGTTATCCACCCTCTTCCATCAAGTTGGTCCATTAGGGACTGGCCACTCTCCCCCAAACTGGTGTTCCAAAACACTTCTACAGCCTGAGGGATGAGCTCGTGCAGCCAAAGTGCCCCACAGGTGCAGCCAACAGCCCACCTGGCTGCAGGGACTGCACTCAAAGACAAACTGGAAGAGGGAAAGCAACACCACAAGGATTATGCCAGCAAAGCACAAAGATGAGCAGGGCTGAAAACGCCAACAAAGCCATCAGTGGGGACAAAACTGCCTCACAAACAAGTACCAGGAATAAATAAGCAGCAGGGTGCTGATGCCGAGTTCTCTGACCACTGATCCCACCCGTGCTGCATCCAGCCCCCAGCACCTCCCTGTGATGCCAGAGCAGACACAGATGGCACTCACCAGCACTGACGTGCCCTCCTGAATTTCTCCGGTTTGCACACAAAAAAATGACAGGAGAGGAGGTGGGCAGGCAGTGGGGGGAAGGAGGTTTTTAATTACTGAAGTGTAGTAATTGGCACACAACACTTTTTTGTTGCCTCTTATGCAGATTGCTGGTGTTCCAGAGGGCTGGGCTGGAGAGCACAGATTGTCTCAACCCAGCAGGACACACAAGAAATGAATAATGTTAATTAGAACTGAAAAGAGCTCAGCAAAATTACCAACCTGATTGCTGCTTTCATTGCAATTATCAGGGTACAAGCTCCATCATGGGGGGGCAGGGATGGGGCTAAGCCTGGCTCACCCCAGCAAACGTGGTGGCCCAACCTGAGCTGTGACCAAACTGACCCTCCTCAGGCTCATTTTGCCTTCCACCACCACCTGATTTTCATAGCATGCCCACCCTAGAGAAACCACCTTTGCAAATCCAGGCCACTTGATGGAATTTCACAACAGCACCAATCGTCCTTAGAATTCTTTAGGTTGAAAAAAACCTTTAAGACCATTGAGTCCAACCATTAACCCAGCACTGCCAAGCCCACCCCTAAGCCGTGTCCCCAAGTGCCACATCCACCATCAAGCATCTCCAAATGTCTTTTCTTCCCAGTCTAACTCAGCCATTCCTGCACACTTCCAGATTTTTAATCAATCCCACAGCAACAACGTTTTGTCTCTGCTATGAGCTAAACCAAGCTGGAGATCAGGAATAAATTTGGGGTTTATCTTAAAACTGGGTGCAAATCCTCCACTTGAGGCTGGATAAGATGTCAAGATGCTCTGGCCCTGCCTTGTTCCCAGCTTCTCATGTCCCAGACATCACCTTCCAGCCCCTGCACCATCAGCCGAGCTATAAATGATCAACTAAACCAGCCCGCCGCCTGAGGCAGAGCTCCACATCTCAGATTTATTTCTGTGATTATCACATTTTATTGTTATTTATTAGGATTAATTAAAGGCCAGGCTGTGAACAGCTCAATCCCAGTCAGGCACAGTCTCACAGACTTTCCTGTTATGTTTAGAAGAGAATTTTGGCCATCAATTCCTGAACAAAGGGAAAGCTGCAGCCAGATTGTGCCATGCTCCTTGGGACAGGCACTGCCCACGATCCTGTAAAGCTGGGATGTCCATGCCATGGACAGCCTGAGGTGTGGGTGTCACACAGAACATGGTATAAAAGCTCCTCAACTAATAAATTTTAAGCCAAACCTCTCATTGTTACAACCCAGTCTGGTTTTGCTCTCTTTGCTGTATTGGGCTGTCACGCACCAGCAATTTCTCCCAGTCCAGCCCTTTCTCCAGCAGGATTTACAGCATCTGCTCCCTTTCTATGCACACCCAGCCTGCCTTTGCTCACACACCCTCCCTGCAGCACAGGTCTGCACACCTGCTCACATCCACAGGGCCGGGCAGTGCTGCCCTGCACACAGCACCCACCCACGTGGGGAACAGCATGTGCAACTCCAGCAATAATCTCATCCTGCTGCAGCAGGGACACCCAGCTCAGGCCATGGAGCTGGGCATGACAAGGTTGGATGTGCCCGGCACAGGTTCCATGCAGGAGACATTCACAGTGGAAGTTGGACTGTTAGGTTAAAATGTCTGTAGGTTTGGTGCTGCTGAAAGCCCCCAGTGCTCTGTCAGGGACTCTAATGGGGGCTGGAGTTTCAGCCCTAATGGGGTGAGTGGCTGTAATCAGCTTCTTGGCATTCCCATCCTTGCCTGCTCCCAGGGACCAGCCCAACCATCCTCGCCCTCACTCTGAGTTTGCCTGGAGGGCACCCCGGGAGCTCCCACTGATGTGATGCCACCAAAGACACAGCTCAAGGAGATTTTCACAGCATAGGGCAGCTCACAGGACCAAGAAACCTCTTCCCTGCATGGGGAGCCTGGTTCCGGACAGGGAGGAGCTGACCCAATGATTAACTGAGCAGCAGGCTCCGGCAGGAAAGGGGGGGGTCCCTGCTGGGGCTGGCGCCTTCCTCCTGCCCCGCCTGCAGCAGCCGGAGCGTCTCCAAAGGCTGCGGGGTGAGGAGGTGCCCTCGGATCAGCTGCCACCCCAGTGCCTCTTCAAAATCACACTGAGCTCGTCAAAAGGAGCGCTTAGAAGTGAAAAACAAAACCCCTTTGTGCTTCCCCCTCTCTTCCCTGCCCAGACAGTTCCATGTCGGTTGTTGCAGGGACAGTCAGGGCCCTGGACTGGGAGGTCCTGCCTTTCCCACTGGGTCATGCAAGTTCCTGCCCTTTATTCCTGCCCGCTGTAAGGCTTTAAAGATACCTGGCACCTCCTTGCCAGGGAGTGTGAGTTAACTCATGTTTATAAAGTACCTGATCTCCTCAATTGAAAGTTTATACATGCAAATGGTTCACACTAATTACATTAATAATAATACTGGGCTCGAAAAGATCCGCCTTGGTTCACTGCCCGGGATTCACAGAGCTGCAAACAACTCCCAACGTGCTGCCTGAGACACGGTTATTGGCAAATGCCAAGGAAACAGGAGGAAACCGGGCTGGGAAGGGGAGAAGAGCTGCAAAAAGAGCTGCAGCTCCCGCTGATCCAGCACCAGGCAGGGTAGGGAGCAGGCAGGGATCCCACAAACACCTCTGTGTGCATCCTGATGGTCCCGGGAGACCGCTGTGCCGGCCCCGAGGGCTGGTGCAGAGCGGGCAGATCGCGATGCAGCCGGCAGGGACGGCTTGTCTGGAAAAGTCTTTATCTCCCTGCAATGCAGCAGTGCACCAGCACCTTTCCAAGTCCCTTGTTCACCTCATCCAGCCTTTCTATTTATCCTCCTATTGTCTTTGCGAACAACAGGGCTCTGCACATCTATAGCATCTTCCATCTCGGCATCTCAGAGCGTGCCACAACACATCAGTGAGGGCAGCAGCTCCCAGAGCACGGCAGGAAGCGTGTCCCTACCCCTGGCTGTGGCTGGCTCCATGGGGCACCACCAGAGCGTGTTCCTGACCCATCTGCTTGGGTGCCCTCCAGAAATGCTAATGGCACCACGGACAGGGTGATGCCAGCACCAAAACGCCTGTGGGGAAGCTGTGTGGGTTGGTTTACAAATGACACCGATACCACAGGGAACTCCTGATGGGATCCTGCACTGAGCTGTGGGACAGTTATTCCTCAGGGTTTTCTCCTTTTTCACATTCCCTAAGCCTAAGCAATGAACTCCTGGATGCCAGCAGGCAACAGCCCTCAGTGCAATCTGCCCCTTGCCTTGCAGTGTTCCAGGGGTGCCTACAGACGGATCTTCCCTCCTGCAGGGAGGGCACCAGCCAAGGCCAGGACCAGGCTCTGGCAGCTTCAAAAAGAGGTGTGGAAAATGC
Organism: Chaetops frenatus; assembly: GCA_013400775.1. Taxonomy (NCBI): domain Eukaryota; kingdom Metazoa; phylum Chordata; class Aves; order Passeriformes; family Picathartidae; genus Chaetops; species Chaetops frenatus. The sequence continues at coordinate 35,522 of VZTR01021625.1, read as the reverse complement.
CACAAGAAGAAAATAGCTCCCTAATCATCTCATCCTCTCCCCCCAAGCGTTACAGAGCAGCATCAACACTGAAACACAAGGTCTCCTCATCTGAGGAGGTGCAGAGAAGTAGTTTTCTTGCTCTGCCTCCAAAAGAAAAGGGATCTCTCTCCTTGCTGTGCACTTCTCTCTAGAAAAATGCTCCTTTGCCACCTACTAGTCCTGAGTTGAGCCACTGAAGTCACCCCAACTCCCCATCCTTCAGCCCCACCCCCGGCAGCTCCCGCTCTGCTCCTGCCGGCCGCACTCCCAGCAGTCAGTGCCGATCCCCGGCGCTGAACTCGCTCCATTACCAGCCGTGCCCCGGAATAAATCCTGTTTCTGCTTTGCCAAGTGACACTAATGGCCCTGGAATAAAGCGATGCCATCCACCCCAACGGGCTGCAAAGGAGCGCGTTTAACTACGCACACAGGCAAGGGACTGCTGAGCTTAACTGCACTGCAAATGTATTCCAAAGGAAGCGGTGCACTTATCACAAGTGGGAAATTATCACTGAAGTGGCTTTTCCTTAGAAGTTGAGGCACAAAACAGGAACGGTGAGGGGTGAACGCTTTCTGCCAGGACTGCGGGGAGAGAGGGAGGAGGGAACTGGAGGCTGCTGAAGGATGCTGCAGGTCCGGGGGCTCTGTGAGGAGGAGCAGGAGGTGAGAGGCAGGGAGAGGTGCTGCAAACAGAGGACTGAAGAGCACTGATGGGGACAACACAGGGAAACCAGCCCAGGGAAGGGCACAAGATCAGGAATCAGGTTTTCAAGGCACTGGCAGAGCCGCCCAGGGCACTGGGGAGCAGGGGGAGCTTGCACTGCCACTGCCTTCTGCTGACCAGCTGGGTCTACATAGGATCATGGAATGGTTTGGGTTGGAGAGGACCTTAAAGATCATCTTGTTCTATCCCCTGCCATGGGCAGGGACACCTTCCATAGACCAGGTTGCTCCAAGCCCTGTCCAGTCTGGCATTGGACACTTCCAGGGATGGGGCAGCCACAACTTCATGCAGCAAAAATATGCTGCTATTCTACATATATATATCACATTTATATATATCCATCTATCTATTCTCTATCTATATATAATCTACCTATATATACTATGTTATCTCTATAATTCTAGCCTGGGAATAATTGCAGGTTACATCACCTTCCTACACCAGCTCACCCTCACCCTCCTAATTGCATCTTCACCACGACACCCGAGCTCATCGTGCTCTCTGCTGCCAGATGGGGAGAGAGAGAACAAGGACCAGCAGCAAATCCTTAAAATTAAAATAGAGAGGTGGTCCCAGCAACTCAAGGCTGAGTAGGAGGAGCAGGGCATCCCAAGCGTTTGAAGATGAATCCTGAAGCCTTGCAGTGCTGTGCTGCATCACAGGGTGATTCTTCTTTGGCAGAAGAGCACAAGTAGCCAAGAGAAGAAGCTAAACTGTGCCTCTTGCTCTGATGTCTCTCTCCTCAGAGAACCCAGCTCCCTAACAAGAACCTGCACAGTTTCTTACAGGCACACAAACCCCACCACAGAGCCAGACCTTCTCCCATCACCTAACCAGAAGGTAGTCTGCTACACAAGCAAAGTTCAAGTGCTCATCTCATGATTCCCATCACAATGGAATGGTGATTTGTGCCTGACAGAAGAGGCTGGAGAGGCATTGACATAGTAAGGCAAATGGGGAACCAGAGGAAGAGGAAGGGAGGGACAGGAGGGATGTCAAGGAAGGAAACATGATGGAGCCAAAAGGAATGGGACCTTCTCCAGCCATGCCATGGCACCAAAACCTTCTTGTCTTTTATAAAATAGCACTAATGAGACCAGAAACAAAAGAAGGAGTGAGGGAAAGGACCCTTCCCAGTAAAGACCCCCCCATCTTCCCCTTGAGGACATCATCCTTAAAATATATTTCATTTCACAGCTGCATTATGGTACCACAAAATCCTGCGAATCCAATTTAAGAACAGATTACCTCCTCACTTACTTCATTTGAAGCAATTACATGTTAATTTTCATTGAGACCAGCCTAATGCATACCAATCTGATGCTGCAATCTCATTTGAATACTTGAGGGAAAACTAGTTGGGCTCTGGAGGCTTATATTTAAAGGGCCACTTCACATTTCCTTTTCCTTTTCCCCTAGTTATTTACGTTCTCATCACACTTGTGGTGCTCCCTCCCTCCCTTCTGGGCATTCCCAACAGCTGCTGCCACTCCTGAGACAAATAAGAATGCCCAAGTTTCCCAGCAAACCCTGTGGAATGCTGTTGTGTCCACCACCAGTCCAACCCCCAAGGCACGACCTTCTCCAGGCCAAGACTCAATATCAACCACATTTTTCTCCATCACTAAATAACATCCCAGCGTCAAAATCACTGGGAAACACGTTCTTGTCTCTGCAAAGAGACTCCTCCTCCTCCTCCTCCTCCCAGGCCAGGAACAGCCTCCACCACGTTTCTGGCTGATGGTTATCTCCAGCTCCCTCACAGTCACTCAGAGTCTCCTGTCTCTGTAGAGCCATGGTATCGATTGGAGTCTTGGATACCAAGCTTTGAGTAATTAATAATGCCAGGAGAGTGTGGATCTCGCTTGGGGTTGAGGCTGGGAGGCAGCTGCCCCTGGCTGGCTGCATGCATCCCGGTGATAAGCATTCATGTTGGAGCCTGCACCTTAATTAGATTTTTCAGATTGCAGAAGCCCTGAGACACCTGTGCAGACACCACATAAATGTATATTGCATTGTACTGTAATTAATCCAAGGTGATGGAGCAGGAGCCAGGGATTCACAGCAAGACAATCAGCCCCAAAACTTCAGCACATCACGGGCTCAAGGCCCCCCCCGTGGCCCAAACCATCAGCTGCAAACCAAGAAATCTCCCCCTTCACTCCACCAGAGACACATTGGACAACAGGAACGTCCCAGACACCAAAGGTTTCCTGGTGCCTCCTCCCCAGGCAAGGCTCCCACCATCAGGTGGACACCTTTCCTTCCCCACAAGCAGTTTAACAGCCAGAAAGACAACAAAATGCACTAAAGACAAGCAGAGATTAATTGCAGCTCCTCCTCCCCAAAAGAAGTAATCGATTGCATCAGGCAGGTGTCTGTGCTGTCGCTGAAAGCCCGTGGATGTCACAGCCATGGGCTCCAGACGTGAGTATTCCACATTAGACAGCCAGGATGCTCCATGAGCACTGAGGGGAGTGACAGGGTGAGAAAATTTTGTTGGAGAAAATCTTCAGAAAAGGAGTTTGCACTGAGGATAACCCAGGGAAGGTACAGGGGGAGATGATGTGACAGATGAAAAATTACTGTCTGAAACATCACTCAAGCTCCTAAAGCCTCCTGTGCCTGTGCAAGTCACCTGCCTAGAGCAGGGGGGAGCTTTTGCTTGCTGGGAGCTGTGGGACGTTTTCCTGGCTGTTATGAGCTTCCCTAGGAAACAGAGATGCAGAATCCAGGCTTGGAAAGCCCAGGGCTGGTCCCTGTGCCCACAGATATTTGCCAGCAGCAGAGATGGTCTGCTGACCTTGAATAAACCCAGACTTGAAACTGAGCTGAATTTGCACCCAACTGTCTCACCCTGACCCTGCTCACTTCCTCCTGGGGCAGCCAAGGGGTTTCACTCACATTCAGAAACTCCTTTAATTTCCATTAATGCAATCAAATTGCTGCTGCTCGAGTCCAACAGCCTTTGCCTGCAGGAAACAACCACCAGCACACTGGACCCTTTAGGTAGAGTCACTGGGCTGGATGAGACCCCCTGGAGAACATCCTGGCTGCTCCAGGGCCCCACCGTGGCTCGTTCAGAGGTTCCCAGGACACGATGGCTCAGCCTCCATGGGGAGAGAGGGAGCTGAACTGGGAACCTGCTCTGCCACAGCACCAGTGGGTTTGGGAAGGATGGATTGAGTCACAGGGCCCCACGGCGTATGGTGAGAAAGTAAATAATCAGAATTCAGGGGAGGAAAGGCAGTTACCTGGGCAACAGTGAGCTACTAATCCATCTGCCACCCCGCAGGACTGCCCAGCTGCTCCTCCACTGCCAGGAGAAGCCCCCAGACCAGACTGCAGCTCCATGGCATCACGGGGCTTTTCCTGATCCAGGCTGTTTGGGAAACCAGAGATGACCCCACACTCAGCCCTGCCCTGATGCAGCCCCTCCCCAGCCTCAGGCAGCTCTCAGCAGAATCAGCAGCTCTTGCTGCCCATCCCCACAGCCCAAATGATGGTAGCCATCACCAAGACACAGAAGGAGCTGACATCCCACAGCTCTGTCCTGCCCTGGGTACCATCCCAAGGGACTGGCCATGGTTTTTCTCTACTGCATCTCCCATCACACCCAAAAGCTCCCCTCCAGTGAGCAAGGAAGGAGATGCCTCTGCTGGCAGACATGGATGCAGGTGCCAAGGTGACACAGGGACACAAGGGATGCATGGGGTGCCAGCACCCAGCCACTCTGTCGCCCTCTTGTTCCAAGTGCACCCCCACCCCTCTGTGGTGACAGGGGGCCAGCAGCAGCCTCTGCTCCCCATCCAGCTGGTTTGGCAGGTGGAGAAGCACCAGCACTCCAGCTAAAACAACAGTTCTGCTGGCTTGGGGATAGGATTTCAAAGCACCCAGAGAGACTTTGCCTGTTTCCTACTGATCCAACTCAGTCCCTGAACAAGCCTTTGAAAACACATCCTTTATAGTTTTCCATTTTGATGTCACATCTGTAAGAATATATGGTGGGGCTTTTTTCCTTCTTACCCTCTTCTTCTTAAGAGGAGATATCACACTTTGAACTCTAATTTTTATTTATTTTGGTTTCCTAGAAAAGGACTGATTCCCCACTGAGCAGGGATGGAGGAAGAGAAAAGGGGGTGGGGAGGAAGCCTTCAAAAAGTGCCCAGATTTAATTTTTTATCAGAGGAACAGAAAGAGAAATTTGTTGATGATCAAACAGATTCAAGTACCTTAAAAGAGAGCGACCAGCAGTAAATGGAAACTAGTTAAGGAATTACATGAAAGACATGGGAGACGCTCGAGAAGCAGAAGAAAAGCTGTAACCAAGTGGAAAACCAAACCCATCAGTCCCAAACCACTGGAGCAGCGAGGAGCAGGAGGTGAAGTATTTGCTCTGCAGCAGCAGCAGCAGCAGCAGATGACGGGAGAGCTGGAGGTTTGCAGAGATGCTGAGCCGGCTCCGTGTGGAGGGAGCCCAGCTCCAGGGGCCAGCACCCTGCCGGGGTTTTACCTGCTTGCTTTCCTGCACAGCTAAAACAAGGGCAGGCAGGCAAATAAAGAGCTGCATCACTTTGAAGAAGAGCACCCCGGGGGGCTCTGTGTTTTCCTTTTCCTCCTCGGCACATTCCAGCTCGAGTGTGCTCGGTTTGTAAATTCGAAGGGAGTGGGATTGTTTGGGTTGGGTTTTTTTTCTCCCTTTGCTTTGGTTTTGATCCAATGGCAGTGCTTTAACACTCAGGCTGGGAGCTGAGAAGCCAATAGAGCCGGGCAATGGGATGTGGATGGAGTGATTTAGGGGAGGGAGGAGCAAGCAGAAGAGGAGGAGGAGGAGGAGGGGGTGAGACCATGGCAGCACCAAGCTGGCCCGCAGGAGTCAGAGGCAGACAGGGCTTGAGAGATGGAGCCGGATCCATTTCAGCCCTAATAAGCCTTGCACAGCCCCTCCTTGCCGAAGCCCTGAAGAGGCCAGATCCTATTGCATCCTGAACTGTGACCCGCCTGGCTTAGCTCGGAAATCTTTTAAATAGGAAGCAGAGCCGGCATTTGCTTTCATGCAGAGTCAGTGGTGAGCAAAGCCCAAGGGTTGCATTAGATTAGTAGCCGGCTCCTCCGAAGGCATGGAAACTTTGATCATTTAATATGTATGCGCCGTGTCAGAGCACACAGGTCTCCAAACCCCAGTAAATGTTTTATTAGGGCAGCTCTGGCTTTTATACCCAAGCCTTGCTACTTTCGGACTCTGGGGATCTTGTTGTGATTGGAAAGACACTGCTCATCCTCTCCCTCTCGCCCAAGAAGGGCTGTGCAGCTCCTGCCTTGCTTTTCCCTCGGATCTCACTTAAAGTGCATTAGAGCCCAGGAGCCTGGATGATGGCAGGAACATCCCAAAGTGACCCCCTGCCTTCCTCAAAGATTCTTCTTGCATCTTGCAGCAAACTCCAAGACGTGAACTCTGATGTCAGTGCTGATCATAGTGGGAGCAAAGGCTCTGCTCTTCCTCCTCTGTCACCACCTTAGGGCCAGGGTTTAGTGGTGGACCTGGCAGTACTGGGTTAATCCTTGGACATGATAACCTTAGAGGTCTTTTCCAACCTTTCTGATTCTACGAAAGTGGCCACCAGGCCTGCCCAGAGCTCCCAAGCCCACTAGGACACGGCAGACCTGTCACCCTCACTGGGAAGCCACCAGGCAGGAGCCTCTCTGGAGAGGAGATTTCTGACTGAAGCATTGCAGAACCAGCCCCAAGCTCCCCTGTGGGCAGAAGCAGGAGCAGAACATCTCGGTGTTGTCAGAAACATGCTTTGATTTTACTTTTTAATTTGCAAATGACTCGTAGTTGCCAAAATTTGGAAATTATTCGTTGCCAAAGTAATTATTTGTTGTTGAAAATGTCGTTTTTGTTGGAAATTTAGAACAAAATCCTTGCTAAACAGAAGCCTGCCCTCCACGCTGTCACACTCAACTCAAAATGGATACAACCCTGCTCAGTACTGGATTTCCAGGTTCCCAAGAGCTGGGATTCAGATTAGGAACCAATGCATGAAGAGAGAATGGGGCAGATACAATCTGGGTGTATAAGGACTCTGCTTCAAAGGACACTGGGCCAGCACCATAAATCTGAGTGCATAGCCCTACAAGAGAAATTCTAGGGGGAAATTACAACACTTGTAGAATTAAAGCAGCTCTCTTTTTTCCTCCCGATTGTAAAAAATATTTACATCCAAAATAGACAAGAAAAGCCTAGTGCCAAGAAAATAGGGGATTTTTATAGATCCTGTTTCTGCAAGAAATTACCAAGACAACAAGTCACTAAGTTCTGAGAAAGGATTTGACATTTTCCTGAATAAAAATAGCACCTGAAGTGGCTTCATTTAGGATTACACCTTATGGGCAAGTGCTGCCGAAGCAGCCAGAGACTAAAACCCTTCCCATGGGTGGAAAAATTCACCTGTGGATCCCACCAGGGAAGCTTCATTGTCTCCCCTTTTCTATAGGATTTCACACTAATTTCCATGGAATCCTCTAGGTTTTGTCACTATTAGGTTTGACTGGATATTTTTTTGCCATAAGGGAATTACAAGGAGCAGGAATTGCCTTGCTGTAAGGCACCCACCCATCCTCAGCTTGGAATGACAACGACCCCATGGTGCCATCCAGCATAGAGAGGTGTTTTAGGGGATTTCTGGATTAAGCAGAAAGCCAGGCTTTTTGTCCTGGGTGCAGCCCCTTGTGCTGTGAGATCTGCCTGTAAAAGCACACTCCAGAATTCCAACCCACTGGGCTACTGCTGCTGAATACAAGAGCAAGAGGGATGGGGGCAAACAGGTACTTGGTGGGAAGGAAGAACCTGGCCCAGGCAAGGATGCATCTCCTAAAAAGACATCCTCTGGCTGTCTGGCTGTTCTACCTTTCACTTTCTCTCTTAAAAGGACAAAAAACACCCATATGCACACGGTAGCACACCATGACCAAAGGAGACCGGAGGCCAAGAAATAGAGGGGAAAGCTTGGACATGGAATGACTGAATGAGGACACTGGGACTTTGGGTAAGCGTTATGACCATGACAGCTTTCTGCATTTTCTACCTCCAGCAACAGAAAGCCCTGAGGTATGTGAAGAAAGGCAGATGATGAGGTGTTGCAGACCTTATGGAAATGCTGCCACTGGCTAAGTCCCATCGGATGGGATCTGAGCTCTGCCAGGAACCTGCATCCATCTCCCAGAGCTGACAGCAGGATGCAGCCCAGCTGCACCTCTCCTCTCTGGGAGAGATCCCACCTCCACCAGGCCCAGCCCTCTCCATCCCACGACTGCTAATTAACACACAGCCCATTGGGTGACACACAATCCCTTGTCAAGTGCCAGGGGCTGACCCAGTGCTGCTTCCACACCTTGGGATGCTCCATGCGGGGTGGCCAGGCAGGCAGGTGGACAGAGAGGAGCAGGAGAAGCAGCACAATGCTGAAGGTTTGGAGAGCCAAGGAAGGCAAGGGAAGGGCTGAGCCTTCTGCCAGAGGCTCTGAGCATTGCTCTGTGCTCTCCACAGCTCCTCTGGTGAGGCCGAGCTGTCCCAGTGCACCTGCTGCCTCATCCCTGCCAGTGCCAAGCTTGACCCTCTTTATCCAGATGGCCCAAATCTTCCAAGCACTGAGGCTCCTGCAGTTTCCCAGGAAAATGCCCAGTGGTCTCATTATATCCAAACCCTCCTCTTCCACTGAGCCCAGTTAATTCACTCTTTCCTCCCTGCCTGTGTGAAAATCAGGGAAAGGAGGGAAAGGTAGGGGATTTCATCTATCCAGGGGCTTGATTTCTTCAAGTTTTTGAAACCTAGAATATGAATGTGTTTATTTTTAAATCGAAATTCAAACTAATTATTAGCAGGAGGCTTTCAAGTCAAATGTAGGTCATGCAATGTGATGGGGGATAATAGCAATTGTTTCAGCTTCAGGAAGCACAGAAGTAATGGATACTTAGGAGTTGTCCGGTTGGGTTAAGTACTTTTAACAAAAAATTGGGTACTTTTTTGACTTCAGCCTGGCCACCCACTTCTCTGGCTCCTAAGGACTGCTGGATTGATGTCATGGGGTGCCCACTCCAGCATCCAGCAGGGGTTTTGCAGAGGGCTCAGTGCAGATGGCTAAAACACAGCCCACAGCACACCCATCTCACCTAAAGGATGAGCTGGACCTGATAATTGCAATATTTAAAAATTAAAATTAAAATTATTTAAATGGAGACTTCAAAATCAGGAGTTGGGATGTACATATTATGCTACTCCTTTTAACAGAGGTTAGGGGGATAGTGAGACCTCCCACTTCCTGCATCTCAGCCATCAGAATTGACTTAACCCATTGCACAAATGAACCAATCTTTTCACCCATATCTGCTCTAAGAAAACCCTTGAAAATAAGAAAATCTTGAGATGTCAAGAGCTGTGAATCCTCAGCACCTTTTCCCCAGAGCCAGGTGCTTGTGGGCAGCAAATATCAAAGCCAAGGCCTGGGAAAGCATAACGTGGAGTTTACACATAAGAAAATGTTTGGCAGCAAAAAAATCTTTGTGCTACACCCAGTTGGAAGGAGCAGGATCAGGAGGGAACTTCTCCAAGCCAGCCCAAGGTGCCTGAGACAGCTCAGAGCAAGCATAACCCACTTGTAGCCAACCGTGATCAAGGCAAAACAGAAAAGCTGCCAATTAAAAACACAGAATGATTTCAAACAACAAAGGAATCCATGGACATTGTTTGATCACGCATATTCTGCACAAGAAGAAAGAAACACCAAAAAAATAGAGGCTAAAAATAGGCTGGGTGCTGTGAGCCAGATCCTCAGCCGAGCAAAGGCACCGGCTCCAGGGAGTTATGCGGCTTTACCCGTGCAGCCGTCATTGTTGCTAAGTTCTGAGCTCTATTCAAACTTGCAAAACGTTTTCTTTTCCTGCAAAAATACAGGAATCTCCCCCTGCCCTCCCCATCTTGCAGCTCATCTCTCCTAAAGCAGCTCATATGATGATGATCAAAAATAAGCCCTCCAAGCCTAAGCTCGCTAACATTCATTTCTCTCCTGCTAATGCTGGACTTCTTACTGTTAATCCTTAAATATATCCTTAAATAAGAATGACAGTACCTGAAGCACCTAACAACCCTGTATCATAAACAGACACAGCCTCTGCATTCCTAATTTAGCTTGCCACAGAAGAGCTGACACTAATCCCAGATCCCGAGTCCCGGATATCTCCAACGTAAATGCCATCGCCTTGCTCACCTTGACATTACAGAGCAGCCTGAACTTTCCTTGTCCTGCTCAACTTTCAGCTGCTTGTTTGTTTTTTTGCCTTGTTTTGTACGAAAGCTGACCCATGTCAAGCTGAAACTCTGGGGCTGGGGATTAAGGGGAAGTGTTACCTTCACCCTGAGTGGCTCATTGCTGCAGGGACACTGGCCACGAGTGACACCGGGAGTAGGAGACTGCAGATGAAATCTGCATCAGGCAACAACCTGCAGTGAAAGGGCCCAAACGTCCTATTGAGGGCTCACACTGACAGAAAAGAGAGCAGTGGGTAAAAGGCAAGGGAATAGAGATGACCACGCTGGCTCATCTCAGCCACAGCACCAAAAATCACCAGTTTTTGTAATTTCTAGGTCTAAGGCTCCAGTTCTCAAAATGCTCCAGACCAGCACTGAGAATCAGGCATAGAATCACAGAAACCAAAAAAGGTTTGAGTTGGAAGGGACTTGAAAGCTCATCTCGTTCCAACACTCCCAACACCTTCCACTAGCCCAGGTTGCTCCAAGCCCTGTCCAGCCTGGCCTTGAGCAGTTCCAGGGATGGTGCAGGCACAGCTCCACTGGATAACCTCTGCCAGTGCCTCCTACACAGCCTGTGAGTAAGTGGGATTGTTCCCAAAATACCAGGGACCTGGGTAAATGTGTGCACTTAGGAGTCAGGCAAAGAGCATTTGACATTTTGCAGGGCCTCCAGAAAGAAAGGAGAGCAAGGCTTTACAAAGCAGAGCTCGCACATCATTCCTCAGTGGATTTTCGTGTCTCTCCAAAAAGGCAATCTGGAAACAAAAGGCTACGAGGGGCTGCAGCTGGCTCCCACAGAGCAGGCACCAAACCCAGCCACTCCATGTGATCTTTAACAGGGAAAGCACAGAGGAGGGAGGATTTTAGTAAATTGCAGCAAAGATTTAACTCTACATCAATTTGGGGGCTTGTAGAGTAATTTCCCCCTTCAGCATGAGGGCGAGCATGCTGCACCTGCAAGCCAGCAATGAGCCAAGGGCAAGAAATGCCACCAGGGCAGTGAAAAGAAGCATCAAGTGCCAACAATAAGCCAGGCACAAGCCCTAAAGTTTATTGTAAGCCCCCGTAGACCCGGGAGGGCAGCGTGGGCCAAGTCCAAGCTGGTGATGGGAAGGTGCCAAAGGCCATCATCCTGTCAGAGCTGTCAGCTGGCAGGGCTGCTGTGGCACGTAGGGGCTGGTGGCCCCATGCCACGGCTAGGGGACAGGCAGTGTCCCTCTGCAAAGCATCTGCTGTGGTCAGAATAATGAGTCAGAGCAAGGGCTCTGCTCCTGCTTCCTGCAGATTTGAATTGCATGAGCTCTGGGCACGGCAGGGCCGAGTGGAGGGACGGGGCTTTGCAGCCCAAATTGGCTCCACTGTGCTCCAGTGCACCGGCCCACACTGTGCTGGGAGCACCTGGAGGGCTGGATGTCTGCCAGGGGCTGGGCAGTCTGACACCCAGAGGGTGGTCAGGCATTGAACAGGCTCCCCAGGGTCACAGCCCCAAGCCTGACAGAGCTCAGGAAACATTTGGACAATGCCCTCAGGCACAGGGTGTGACTTTTGGGGATGGTCCCGAGCAGAAACAGAAGCTGATCCTCATGGGCCCGTCCAGCTGAGCAGAAACCATGATTCTGTGATCCCACCTGCTTGCTGCTGGGTGCTGGGGAGCATCCTGGATCCATACTGGCCTCAAAGCTCTCCCCACCAACTCCTCACATAGTGGGGATAACACGAGTGTGTCCTGAATGACAAAACGGCTTGGCACTGCTCTGCCTCAAAGCCTGGCTTTGATTTTCATGCCATGGCAAAACCAAAAGGATAACACCTGCCTTGCTCCCTGGTAACTGGAGAGGTTGGGGGCTACACAGTGCTCACTGCAGAGTGTGAAGCCTCCCAGCCCAGAAACGCTCAGATTTAGAGACAGATGGATGCTCCCGAGGCTTACACAGCTCTGTGGGACAGGACAAGTACGCTCCAAAGGGCAGGTGCAGCTACAGAGCAGAGCCACAGGTTTCCAGGTTTGATTCCTATCACTGAGATAAGCAGCAGCTGCAGGCTGGGAGCAGGTTCAGCTTTCAGGCTTTTGCTCAGAGCTGGGATTTTGCTTTGGGCCCATCCTCAGCCAAGAGTGAAGTGGAACAAAATCACTACAAGAAAGCATTTGGCGTCTCTGTTTCTCTGGACAAGGTCTGGTTCCCCACCAGGCACACTCCGGTGGCTTTGGAAAACAAAATCCTGCTCCTTCTGTGTGTCAGATCCCACATGAAAATGGGAACTGGCAAACGGCTCCAGCCCTCACCAGTAATTTCTGCTGGAAGAAGGAGACCCAGATCTAAGTGTGTCTGTGCTACAGAAATTTCCATCCTACTTAAAGGGTCCAAGGAGGGAGCTGGGGGACTGGACTGTGTTTGGCTTCTGCTGGACCTGCTTTCCTCCCTGGATAGAGTCCGAGGAGCTTTGTTCTATGCAATAACACATGAGGATATTTCCTGGTGCTGCCAAACTTTACAAGATGACCAAGTATTCCATAACCTTTCTTATTTTCCTTTTAAGCCCCAGCTCTCCCTTGTATATCATTAGATAAGAAACCCTTGGCGCTCCTTACTCTTCCCATTCAAAAATATATAAATCCACATTAAAACCAAATCAAACAAAAACAACCCAACAAAGCAACAATGAAATGCTTCAGAAACCACCTCCACTCATCAGGCACACGGTTTGAAAAGCAAAGCTCCGGATTTGGAAATTTAAGCTCTGCCATGCTTACTCTGCACTGCACAGGAGCCCCTAAGAACAACACTGGCTCCTTCCTGTCTTTAATCTGCCTCAGCAGGCACAATAAACAACTACAAATGGAATAACAATATCAGAAAAGGAGGCTGGGAGGAAAGGAGAGGAGATGCTGTAAGGCAGGGAAGGCCTGAGAATACTGGTGAAGGCTTTTAAGAGACATACATGCTAATTATGGTGTTAAAAATCTGTCAGTCGAAGGGCTGGATATTAAATGGAATTGGCTTGAGATGACAGGGCTGAACTGGATTTAAAAAAAATATTTATTAAAAAGCTCTGGATACAAATTAATGTTCTTAGTTCAAAATGTATTATTGTCTCTCTGGCTTTGATCTGCAGAGCACTTTGTGCAATGAATGAGAGAGGTTGTCAAATTTCCCTCTGCACCACTCTCCAAATGACTCCACAGCCCTCACTGAGAGGCTGCTTTACAATTTCCTCCAGCAATATCTTTCCTTACATCCTCAGCAAGATCTGCACCACCTAGGCCATGCCTCTTGTGCTGGGGTGAATCTTTTGGGAGAAAGCACCGGCACCTGGATGGGGCAGTTGGGCAATGCTTGGGATGGATGGAAAGCTTGCTGAAATCAGGAAGGAGGCTGCTGACAATGTTGGTATCTAAGAGCCAGGAGTGAGGTTTGCCCAGAGAAAGGTATCTTTGGGAAGGACTCAGCTCTCCCCTCCCTTTGACTGCAAGTGGCCACTCGGTCTATGCACTCCAGTCCAATGGAAAATAACTGCCCTATTTAGTCATTTGGATTCTATTTGTCCTTGTTAATAGGGCAAGGGGGAAATAACTTAAAATTGAAAGAGAATAGGTTTAAATTGGATATTGGGCAGAAATTCCTCCCTGTGGGGATGGTGAGGCCCTTGCACAGGGTGCCCAGAGAAGCTGTGGATTCCTGGAAGTGTCCAAGGCCAGGCTGGATGGGGCTTGGAGCAGCCTGGGATAGTGGAAGGTGTTCCAGCCCATGGCAGGGAGTGGAATGAGATGATCCTTAAGATCCCTCCCAACTCAAGCCACTCTCTGATTCTATGATTAGGAAATCAGAGCCTGAAGGGTGTGGCCCATTCCCAAATCCATGGGGTGGAGAGACCAAGAACAGCAGCACTGCACTTATCCTTCCAGCAGCCTGGAGGAGGTGGGAACCCCATGCTGATGTGCAGGGTGTCTGGGAGGCTCCAGCTCCAGCTGTGCACAATGATCCCTTCCTAACAACAAACCCCCTCCAGTGAAAACCCAGGTATGCACTTTTGGGCAAGTCATCCCACACCACGCCTGAGAATCACATTCCTTGTGTCCAGGGAATTGCTCTCCCCTCTCCAGCTCATCCATTACATGCAAATTCACCCATCGCCTCCAGCAGCCACCGCTGGCCCTGCGCTTTGGCTCTCTACAGGGTTCACTCCACTTGGCTCCCGGGTCACTTCCTTCCTTCTCACTTTATCTCTTCTTAGTTTTTTATTTTCTAATATTATTTTTTTTTGGTAACAATGTCTATACAATTTCGCTCTCGATAACACGCAAGTTAATTAAGCCGTGATCTCCTGGAGACAGGTTGTTACAAGGAGATAAGCAGCGGCTTCTGTTCGCCAGAAACAGCTGTGCTCCTCTCCAGCTTCTGGGGATTTGCTGCTTTTGTACAGAAGACAAAACAATCATTGCCAATTAAACCTGGACATGGTATTTTCCCCACCATCGGTGAGTTTCTTGACGTCACCTTCCCCACCATGATCCTCGCAGAGGAGTGAGGGTGCAGATGTGAGACCTGGGGGAAATGAATACCTGAAGTTGTAATAGGCCAGATAACGGCATGGATTCAACACAGGGCACGGCTTGAAGGACAAAAGCCACTGCAGTTCCAGCAGAGTTGTGCTGATGTGGCGTTGGTGGATGGGTGACACCGAGCCAATGGGTTTGCAAGGGGTGTGGAGGGACGGGTCTGGAATTTGAAAAGGTCTCAACACACTTTAAAATGTGGTCTGATGTGAAAAAAAGGAAATGGAATGAGTGAAATTGTGAAGCAGGGTGCTGAAGAAAGGGAAAGTCTAAGCAAATTAAAGCAAGGCAAAAAAATTTTGCTCTGCTCAGTGTGGGAGATTTTTGCTCAGCTCTTTACCCGCCACTCCTCACCCACTGCAGAACCAGTGGTTTTTAGCACTTTGCACTGACTTTGGCAATAGGACAACACCAAAACTGCAGTATGGACCCAGAACCATAAAATGGGGACAACCACTTTGGCATCACTTGGCACCCAAGGCTGGAGGGCACTGAGGATGCAGCAGTAAGGAGGGACCTGGAGAGGAGATGCACAGAGCTGGACTCCTGGCTCCCACAGCTGAGGCAGGGTTGAGTGCCAGACCAGAAAAATCATCAAAATGGCACAACCTTAGACTTTTTTTACCTCTGGATGCCCAGGAACCTCCTCTAGGTCTGCTTGTTTTCAACACTGATGTGCTGGCTCCAAACTTATCTTGGAGCCTGGTTTCATTCCTTTACCCCTTCAAATCAGATTTAAAGCTCTGCTGACTCCTGCACAGAGATCCTTTGAAACAAGGGTACCCCACTGTGGAGACCTAAAAACTCCAAATTCTGCCCATGACACGAGGCTCAGAGCCAGGTATTGATCTGCTGGCTCTTTCCATTTCTTCCCTCAGCATTCCCTCTGACTGGAAGGACACAGGAGAGCTCTGCTTGTGCTCCTGATTCCTTAACCAGCCATCCAAAGGCCACAAAGTCTCTCTTGATTGCCCTTGGACTTCTCACTGCAACTTCATTGCTGCCTATTAGGAGTGACATGCCAGGAGTTGCTCATTAAACACAGTCACTCAGTCTTGGGGGGAAAGGAGGTGGAGGGGGTTCCTTTTTTATTCCCCTTGAATGTGGCTTTAATGATTTTAAATCCCTTCAACCCAATTACAGCTCTGTATCCTGATTAGGAACTGAGCTATTGTGCGCTGGAGCCATTATCTGGCGGCCCATAGAAAAATTAGTACCTGGAGAGGCTGCACTGGGAAATAAATCTTTTCCTGACATTTTAGGACCAATTCTTGGCCAATTAGAGCACGCTTTGCCATGTAGGTAATGTGTATCCAAACTGCTCTCCCTGCTGAAAAGGGCAAGCAGAGAACAAGTGTAATCCATGCAAAAGAGGAGGAAAAATCACCGGCTGCCAACCAACTCTCCAGTGCTTCCCGACAAGGTATGTGCCCTCTGCAGAGCTCCCTCTGACCCTAAAGCCATGGGGCATGGAGCAAAAAGAGCTTTGCTCTTTGTGCCACCAGCCCCAACCCATTCCTCTCTTGTTGCCTGTCCCATCTCAGAGCCCTGGGCTTGTCCAGGAATTCCCTATGCCTGCAGACCCTGGGCTGCAGATGTGGGTGGGTACAGAAGGACAGATGCAAAGCCAACGAAGGGGACCTGTTTTGGGATGGACATTTTCCAACATGGCCCTGAGGCATTTGGCTCTGCAATGGTCAAGGTTTTGACCATCCTGACAGTGAGGATATGGCCAGTGGAACAGAGAGACTTTTCCCAGGCTGTACAGCAACTGATGATGGCTCCAGGACACCCTAGAGGGGACAAGAAAGACCTCAGGTGGATCTGAGGAGGGATATGTCCAACCTGGGGTGGCATGGACCAGAAACCTACTCCACCAGCCCACGCCCTGCAGCAAGAGATGCAGCCCCCATTGCCCACAGGACTTGGACAAGGAGGGCAGACCAGGAGGACTTTGAGGGAAATACATCTTACCAGGAGGAAGCTCCTTCTGAGCAACTTCTCCTTTGCTGGCACTTGTTCGGTTGGTTTCACACCTCTCTGTCCCCTCTTCCTCCACTCCTCAGCTGGAGCTGTCCTAACAAAGTTTCCCTAATTGCTAAAAGGTGCAACACTCACTCAGGTGTCCCAGTCCATAACCAGTGCTGTGTACAACTCTCCCAGTTGTCCCCATGGCACAGCATGAGATACCCCCTGTCCCCTGTGCACTAGAAGCACCAGGTCACCTGGCTCTCCCTTCTCCCATCCCTCTCTTCAGCAGTGTTTTCAGGGCAACAGGGAGAACAAGGATTTGAACAAAACTGAACCCAAAAAAGTAGAAGATGTCAAACCTACCTCCTCCCAGCTGAACAGAGGGATCTGCTCAGTCCAAAAACCTGCCACAGGAGCTCAGACAAGTACCAGAGGGCAGGTGAGGACCAGGCACAGCACTGCAGGATGCTTTGAGGATGGATCCTTGCTTCTGGAGTCAGAAATCCCAACCACATGGTGTTTACCAGCTCTGGCAAAGTCTCATGCTACAAGATGCCCACAGCAGGTCTGGGAACCTCTCAGCCATGGGCTGGATGGACCCTTTGGGCCAGCTCCTTGGTGTCTTGGCAAGGTGGGAAAAGCCTGGCTCTACCTTACAGATGAATTTGGAAATAACTGTTAGTCCTGACTACCCCTCCAGACAAAAAGAAAAGAACAGAGAGCTGAGAGCACAGCAGAGATCAGGTGCCACCATGTTGGGACCATCTCCACCTCCCCCACCCCAGAAACTGAGCTCAGCAAAGACCCAAACCCCTACCCCAAACTCCTGCCACATCCAACCATGAGACAGAGCCTCGAGCTACAAAAGGCAGCTGAGCATTTATGATGCATTTGCTCCTGGTTCTGCAGCAAGATGTGGGTGGGCAGCCCCGGGTGCCACCAGCACAGCACTCCAGCTGTGGAGGCACTAATGGCACAGCTGGACTGAGCCAGTCACTTGGCAAATTAAACTGGTGCCTCGTGTTGCCTTTTAACACCTTCCCTGCTCTCCCTCCTGGGGAGAGAGCGGGAGAAGGGATGAGGGTCTGTGCACCCAGGGAACGTGCACATCCAGGATGGATCACACCATCCCCGCCCTGGGGTCGAGTTAATGGTGCGTGGGCCTCTCAATGCAACTTTTTGTCGATAAAAATACTAATGGCGAGCAGTTAAATTCATCCCTGGTGAGAAGATGATCATAGTTAATGGAATTAATGCAAGGTTTTTAATTTGCCTCTTGCTGCTCGGTCCTAGCAATTCCCCAGCCTCCAGCAGAAGTGCCAAGGAGATGATGTTTGATCTTCCCTCCCCTGGTACTCGTGTACTTCTCATCCTATTCACCATCTGGAGGTGGGAAAACCCATCAGGCCTCCCTGCTCTGCTGCAGGACTGATAATCAGGAGGCCTGGTGCTGCAAAGCCCAGCTCAATCCCACCTCTGGATGTGCAGCAGCAGAGATTCAAGTTGTGGACCATGTGGTCCAACAGCTTCTGGGAAAGGACTGGCATTAGGAGAGGTTGGCAATGCAGGGCTCCCGTGACCACAGCAGTTACCAGCAGCCATGGGTGCCACCAGCTCTTGCAGAGAAATAGATAAACATAGCCCCAATTTTGGGGTGCAAACTCAAACACAGAAGAGTTTGGGGCTGCTGGGATGGCTGGGCCACCAGTGAACACATACACAGCATGGCAAAAAAACCATGGAAAAGCTGCAAAACCACGTAAAGAACCAGCCAGGAGCAGTCTGATCCAAATAGACTGGAACAGCAGATATGGGGGGGGAGAGGAAAACAGTATTAATAAAAGCAGTGGTGTGTTGCTGAAATGAGATTAGAACAGTAACAGGTTCCCTCCCGTGCCAGCTAAATCCCCATTAAATCAGATTAATGCAGATGGTCTTTATGTAACTGACCAAGACGATAGATCAATATTGTTGTTTCAGTCGAGGAAGAAAAAAATTTGTCCTGTCTGATAAAAACACATCATTACCTACCTACAGCAACCTGCACCTTGCTCAGGACTGCCCAAACCAAGCTGGCTGGGTGGGTCCAGGAAGGATAAACCATCACAGATGGCTCATTCCAGTAACTACTGCCACTCTAGGGTGAAAAAAACCCTAAATGAGGTTTTTCCTCTCCTGGAGGGAGAAAATTCAGGGTTCTCCCCTTGCCAGGGCTGTGAAGCTCCATGTCCCACAGCAGGACCTTGCTGGGAAGTCTCCCAGAAGCCACAATTGTAATCCATCCAGCAATCTTCCTGTGTCAGCAACACTGAAGAGCTGCATCCCACCCCAGTGCCATCTGCAGTGACATTTTTAATTAATCCCCACTCCTACTGAACCTCCTCCCACTTTTGCTGTGGACAGAATTCCCTCTCCCTGAATGCAGCAGGTGGGGGATACTGCAAGAACTCACCCCTTCCAGGCCTCAGATCCACCAAGTGAATAAAAAAAGGAAAAAAAAAGAGGCTGGACAGCAGAGGAGCCTGGGATTATTTTCTCCCAGAGCCATTATCCAGGGGCCTGTAGCACAATTAGCACCTGGAGAGGCTGCACTGTGATATAAATCTTTGTGACATTTCAGGACCGGTTCCCTGCCAATTAGAGCACCCTGGCTCTCACCGTCAGCAGCCTCACCACCACAAAGGGCAAGCCCAGAGGATGGAAAAATCCACCTGGAGAGAAGACTGAGCAGCGCAGGGGGGCTGGAGCTGGGCCTCTCCCCTGCCAGTCTGGTCCATGCACCCGTGGTTCTCCTCCTGTGCTCCTCTATCACACGAGGTGGTGGGAACCATTCCCCCATGGCTGCCCAGGGCTCAAAATCCCATCCAAAATTCCAGCCCAAGCTCTTTCCACAGTCTGCAGGAGCATCCAGGAGCTCTGGCTCCTTCCCTCCCTCTCATTATTGGAGATGGATGAGATGCTCTGCGGAAAATGCTACTTTTGTTACTCAGTCCAGGTTTGCAAAGGGAGAAGCACCATGGACACAGCAATTCACCCACTTTTTTGTTACGGATTTTAACTCCAAACTCTTCTGTTTAAAACAGTCTTTCCCTGCAAACCTTTCCTTTACATTTGCTTTATATCAGCCACAAATCTGAAAGCTCAAAAGCAAACACCAGACTACTTGGGTTTTGCTGAGGCAAAAGAGTGAAATCCAGTCAGAATATTTTCCCAGATTTTAAATCCACTGACATTTTGAAACGTTTCATTTGTGAGCTGAGCCCGAATGATTTTTTTTTTTATATCATCAATCCAAGCACCACTTCCAACCTCAACAGCCTTTTCCAAGCTATTTGCTCTGCCCTCTACAAGAGCAACGTTCCTCCATCCCTCCTCCTGCTCTGAATTGCTTCTTCCAAGTGCTCTTTCAGAGAGATTTCTTTTGGATCATGGCTGCTTAGCCTTGAATCACAGAATCCCAGAATATTTTGGGTTGGAAGGGACCTTAAAGTTCATCTCATTTCACTCCCTGCCATGGGCAGGGACACTTTCCACCAGACCAAGTGGCTCCAAGCCCCATCCAGCCTGGTCTTGGACACTTCCAGGGATGGGGCAGCCACAATTTCTCTGTGCCAGTGCATGAAGAGGCTGAGCTACAAGGATTCCCTAATTTTAGAGCTGTAATCCTGATTTCTTAGCTCTGACATCCTCCCACCAGACCCACGGCACCGGGGATGGGCTGGGCTGGGCTGGGAGAGGTTCAGGGATGCAGAGCTCAGCCTTGCTGTGGAATCCCCTTCGGTGCTCACAAAGCTAAAAATAATCATAAATTTCTTCCCCAGGTAGTGTTCTCCCATCCCTGGGGGAAATCAATCACAGCATCAAAGGGAAGGCAAGATCCAAAGAGCTCTGGCAGAGCCTCATGCACTCAGAGAGAGGCACTGCAGGGTGGATAACAGCAGCAAACCCTGTAGTCAGCAACCCCTCCCCAGCCGGTTGTTTTTCTCTTTTTTTTTTTTGTATAACTTTTAATGATTTTTAAAGGTTGCTTGGTTTTTTCCAGACTTGCTCAAGACTGAGTGGCAGAAATCTCGAATTTAATTTAATTAGCACCTCCTCCCTGCCTGGAAATGGCTTTTCTTCAAGTCTGACAGTTCTACCCTTTGACTGCCATCACCTCCTTCCCTCTGTGTTTCCAAGGGACCTGGAAAAATCTTCTTCCCTGCTTTATTTGTGCTCCATCCCCAGCAA
>VZTR01021625.1:0-14018 GCA_013400775.1 Chaetops frenatus | reverse complement strand
CTTGGACACTTCCAGGGATGGGGCAGCTACAATTTCTCTGTGCCAGTGCATGAAGAGGCTGAGCTACAAGGATTTCCTAATTTTAGAGCTGTAATCCTGATTTCTTAGCTCTGACATCCTCCCACCAGACCCACGGCACCGGGGATGGGCTGGGCTGGGCTGGGAGAGGTTCAGGGATGCAGAGCTCAGCCTTGCTGTGGAATCCCCTTCGGTGCTCACAAAGCTAAAAATAATCATAAATTTCTTCCCCAGGTAGTGTTCTCCCATCCCTGGGGGAAATCAATCACAGCATCAAAGGGAAGGCAAGATCCAAAGAGCTCTGGCAGAGCCTCATGCACTCAGAGAGAGGCACTGCAGGGTGGATAACAGCAGCAAACCCTGTAGTCAGCAACCCCTCCCCAGCCGGTTGTTTTTCTCTTTTTTTTTTTTGTATAACTTTTAATGATTTTTAAAGGTTGCTTGGTTTTTTCCAGACTTGCTCAAGACTGAGTGGCAGAAATCTCGAATTTAATTTAATTAGCACCTCCTCCCTGCCTGGAAATGGCTTTTCTTCAAGTCTGACAGTTCTACCCTTTGACTGCCATCACCTCCTTCCCTCTGTGTTTCCAAGGGACCTGGAAAAATCTTCTTCCCTGCTTTATTTGTGCTCCATCCCCAGCAAAGACACACTGAAAGCTGCTGCGATGGAGAAGGGGTGCAGCAAGCCCAGCAAGACTGGAAAGAAGCAGCACACACATTGTTTTTCCCTTCTCCCTATCCTAAAGAGATACTGATTTAATTGTATTTATTCCTTGGCAATTGGTGTCAGACGTGGAAGTGACAGTGACATTAGATGGAAGGCAGATAATAAATACCAGCATTAAAAACAAACCCATGTGTGGGTGCAGGCACTGTAAATTGGCATCTGTGCAGGACAAGAGTCGCACTGAGCAACATCCCATGGCAAAGCTCTCCATGTACAGTGTTAATAGGGCAGGAAAGGCACATAAAATCCAAGCATTCCCACTGCTTTTACAAGCCCTGTGTGTTGAGGGCACAGGTAAAGCTCCCAGAGCAGCAGTTCAATGTGCAAACCCACTTGAACGAGCACAAAAGGAATAACCTCCCTGCTCAGGTGTCCTTTTTCCCCAGGAAAAAGCATCCATGCAACCCCCTCTTTCCAACAAGGGGCAGAATTTGCCCTGAATACATCCCTCCAGCAAGCCAGGAATTTGTTATTCTAAATATACACTAATTACACATGACTGGAGAGAGCAAGAAGACCCTGCATGGCCGCATGAATGCACCTTGATTGGCATGGCAGGCTCGGCTGCACTGTGTCCTAACAAGTGTGCTGTGTTTGCTGATGGGGAGATGGGCTGGCTTTAAGGGGGGGCGCTCCCTGGGAGCATCAGGCTCGGGATTAAAGTGCCCTGAGGCTCCCTGGGCAATCAGCACGGACCCCGCCTGCAATCAGGGACACCGAGGCTGCGCCCGTGATTAGCTCGGGAAAAAACATCGGCGTGGGGAGGGGAGCACCTCCAGCTGCCTGCACGCCTGGGCCTCACTGCAGTTATGCAAAGTGATTTTTGAAGCAATACTTCATTTCTCGCTGAGAAATGGACCTCTCTTAAATCCTTCTGCCTCAGTTTAGAGCTAGTTTGGGGAGTCTTGCTTGGGAGGTGGGCTGGCTGTGTCTGATGATAAACCTGCATTTCTCGGGGGAAATTGGGTATTTAGAATTGTCTGCTTTCTGACATGCTTTCTTAAGAGAAAGTGAAAAGAAAAGCCTGTCCATCTTCACCATGCCCTTGGCCCCAGAAGGTGCTTTTAACCCCTTTTCCACCCAGTGCTTTACTCTGGGGTAGCAGAGTCCCTTATAAGTGTTATGGTCATTAATAAGTGTTATAATCACATAACACAGTGACTTTCATGCTGGTAATGGATGGGGCTGAATTTGTACTGGGAAGCAGAACAACACCTGGATCAGGGACTGAACATCATCACAGAATGATGGAGGGAAGGGATAGCAAGTGGGGATAGACCCTGAAACTCTTCATTTCCAGGCAGTCTCCTCCACCAGACACTTTGTGCCTCCCCAACCAGCACTGAAAATTAGGAGAGGGACAGGTGATAACTTCATGGGCACAACAAGGGGGACAGACCTGGGGCTGATGGAAACTTGTAATATGGGAAAGAACTTCTTTACTCTGCAGGTGGCCCCACTCTGGAACAAGCTGCCCAGAGAGGAGTGGAGTCTCCACTACTGCAGATATTCCAGAACCATGGCACCAATCCTGTGCCACGTCCTCTGGGACGACTCTGCTTAAGCAGGAGGGTTGGAGCAGGTGACCCACTGTGATTTCTCCCAACCTGACCCGTTCTGAAACATTCAAAAGCAGAGACTCCCAGTCATCCACAGCAGGAGCAAGGGGGACACAACCACATCTCTCTTCTCTTCCTCGAGCAACTTGGAAATACGGTCCCCTCGCTTGCCTCCTTCTCCCTCTGCTCTCCAACACCCCACCAAGTCCTGACCCTGCTCTTCTTCTGGTGCTGACCCTCCCATCTCCTGTGGTTCAAGTACACACAGAGCATTGTCCTTTCTAAACAGAATCTACTATCCTGCAATTACTGAGCATGGAGAGGGGGACGGGAGTTGTATTGACTTACAAAGCCCACATGGTTGGAATGCAGCCCAAACAAATCAATGGCATATTTAGCCAAATAAACTGCTCTTGCAAGCTGATGACTCCAGACCTCCACTGGTCTGGATGATATTTTACTGGAATGCCTGGTGGTTTGCAGGTGGAGCGGTTTTAAAAGCATGCAGAAAATTAATGTAGTGACAGACAAGGGGAAATGGTTTGATGCTCAAAGAGAGCAGGTTTAGATTAGATATAAAGAAAAAAAATCTTCCCTGGGAGGGTGGTGAGGTCCTGGCACAGGATTCCCCATCCCTGGAAGTGTCCAAGGCCAGGCTGGGCAGGGTTTGGAGCAACCTGGGATAGGTGGAGGTGTCCTTGCCCATGGCAGGGGGTGGATGAAATGAGTTTTAAGGTCCCTTCCACCCCAAAAAATTCTGGGGTTCTGTGATAACATCGGTGCTATGAACGTGATTTCCACATCAGCAGAAGGTTCAACCAGGTGATGTCCCAGAAGTTTAATCAGATTTAAATTATTACATGACTCTGTCCATGTCGGCAACCACCCACAGTTATTTCCTCTTTTCTGTGAAAATTTGATCATGAGAAAGGATTGGTGACACTGTTCTGGGGCCACAGCTCTTGGATAAGCACAGATGGGAAACCAAGAGTGTTGAAAAGAAGCTACCAGGGAAGAGAAATATGAAAGGGGAAGTGGAAACACAAGTAGGTGTAGCTCCACTCTTCCAGAAAATCCAACTCTCTTTCAAATAGCAAAGCCAGTCAGTTTTACACCCCCTAGCTCCCAAATTCAATCTTTAACAGCCAGAGCAGATGCTAGACAGTTTGTACCCCAAACCTGCCACCCTTCCCCAAAAAAGTCAACCCCACCACACAGACTTGTGCACCAGTCCATGAATGAGACCGGGTTGCAATAATCACTGTACAAGCACCAAACAGGTCCTTGAGCAGACTGGATCTGCTCTTCCCATAGTTTTGTGTCCAGGCAGCAAAAATATTTCCCACACTGAAGCCACAAATCAAATAACCAGAGTACTGGAGGTCATCTTCTCCAAACCTTTGAAAAATGTATATATTATTAAACAGACACATGTCAACAGGGAACATAATTTGGACAGAAAGACCTGAAATGTTTGTTTTGCACATTTCTTTTGGAAATGGACATTTTCCAGGTTTTTTAATTTTTCCTTTTCTTTCGCTCTTGGCTGAAACTCTTCACCACGTTTGGCAGGGCTTCACAGATGGCGCTGGCCGACCCACAACTGAATTTTTCAGAGAATAAGCTGTTTGTCCAAAAGAAGAAAACATGCCCAGATTTTCTAGGTTCCAAGCCTCTCCCACGCTGCTCTTCCTGCCGCTGCAGCCATCGGCTCGCCCACCCCGTGGCAGAGGCTCCGGCAGGATGGAGGGGGCACGGCTGCATGGAGGGAGGCTCCTTGGGCAGGTGAGGAGTGATTCCCTCCTCAGGAGAGGGATGCAGGAGCAGCCCTGGCCAGAAGCATCTCTTGCAAGGCCCATGCCTTACGATGATCATCTTCTGCCACGAGCAGTGGATGACACAACAGCACTCGACGCCTCCCCTGCGCTTTCCTTCTCCCTGAGGGAATGAGGAGGGATGTTTGCACCCAATGGGGGCTCTTTCCTTGCTGAGCAAGTTCTCTTGGTCTCTGCTGCCCACAAACAGGATGCAAAGCTTGGCCTGGGTGCATGGGAATGGTGGTGATTTCCAAGTAAACAAATGTGCTGGGTAAGATTTGCTCTATCGCCAGGCAAATCCTCTTTCAATCTGAGCCTCTGGAAGCGGAGCCAGGGGAGGAGATTAATCCCAAGAGCCCCAGTTAAGCAAGCTCAGCCCTGAGTCAGTCTGTGGAGGGCATGCCCAGGAGATGTGGGTGCTCATCCATCGGGATGCATCCCACTAGCACCCCCTGATCTCTGAGCACCTCCAGGAGAGCTGGGAGACACTTTTTAAGGACACTTAGAAACCTCTTTGCAGCCCCCAGCAGGAAAAGGGAGGCAAAGCGCTGCCACTCAGCCCATGTGCAGGCAGGAAGGGACCAACATCCTGTGTTTCTGCAAGGGATCCCAGCTCCCTTTCCTGCTGCAATCCCAAACACAGCCCAGCTCCCTCCTCACTCTGCAACCTCCCCAAATCTGTGATGCCACAACCTCAGAGGGATGATGAGGATGGCTGGCACAGAGGAGCAGAGGGACAGTGCCTTGCTCTCCACTTCTCCTCAGCTCTGAGCCTCTCTGATGGACAAAACAGCACCAAAAACCTAATCCCAATCTCCTTACTCTGAGAGAAAACACTCAACCCCTTATCCCCAACTAGGGAACAAGGAGTGTTCATCCATACCAATGATGGGAAGTCTGGGTCCTACATACACAACGAAATCCCTGCTTAACTTAAATTCCTGAGGTTTTGGGGACAAGACCGAGAAAATAGACAGAGATTTAAGGCCCCGGTAAAGCAGGCAGGCACCCAGTGGGATTTTCAAAGATGTGGGAGTCAGAGGAGGGGGGAAAGTCTTTCTGGAGCTGACCCTCAGCTCCACCAGCACCCCACAGACACAGCCCTGCCTCGATCTGCACAGCATTGTCAGGAGCAACATGTTCCTGGCTGATAACACAGAGAGGAGCAGGGATTTGCAGGAGCTGGGGGGAAGTCGCCACATGGCTGTGTCTGCAGCAGCTGAGGAGCGAGCTGTCGGTGTTTGCTCACAAACAATATGCTTGTCAGGATCTGGCCTCGTCTCTCAACTAGAAGATTTCCTTATGGAAGTTTCTCCACAGGGAGCAACGCTACAGAACACGCATGGCAGGATCGGTCTGGCATCCAAAGCTCCCAAGGAAAAGGCATGGCCGGTGTTCTAAACATCTCTTCATCAGATCTGTCTTCCAATTAACT
Source organism: Chaetops frenatus (assembly GCA_013400775.1). Classification (NCBI taxonomy): domain Eukaryota; kingdom Metazoa; phylum Chordata; class Aves; order Passeriformes; family Picathartidae; genus Chaetops; species Chaetops frenatus. The sequence goes on along the minus strand of VZTR01021625.1, from coordinate 8,462 downwards.
AAATATTGCTTTATATCATTAAAATTTCTTTCCCTCCTTGCGTGTAGTGCCCTGGTGCTGTTACCCTGCTGGTTTTGTTCTAGCACAGGCCCAAAAGAAGTTTTCTTTTTTCACACTTTCACTTACCAAAAAAAATCGAAAAACAAACTAAAAATCTATTTCTGGTTATTTGTGCCTTTGCTTCCTGACAGGTTCACACCTCTGCTGTCCCTTCAGAGGATGCATCAAACACTTGTGATGTGCCAAGTGACCTGGAAGAGGCCCCAGCTGGAGCTGTGACATGATACCCACTGCTGGAGAAGCAGATGCCGCCTCATTTTCCCAGGAAGCCACACAGAGCCTCAGTCACCTGGAGAGGAGAGCTCCCAGTGATTTTATAACTGGCATGACACAAAGCCTGAGGACATAGGATGGTCATGGCAGGCACCAGGCAAATTCATTTATTTTTTAAACCTAAAAGACAGCTACAACTTGGCTGTGGAGTGTGAGCACAGCTGGGAGCTTGGCCCGGAGCTGAGCACCCCTCATTCCACTGCTGAGCCCCCCAACCCTACCTCCAAAGTCAATTTACTGCTTGGGTTTATTTGTTGGGGAGAAAATTCCCCATCTGTGGAGGCACATAGGGAGGAGGGTTGTAGGTCTGCCAAGCTGCTGCTCCCAAAGCCTCCCCGGGGCCAGGGCTGCTGAGGGAGCTGCAGGCAGCTCCTCCAGTGTGTGATCAACTGTGCAGAGTTTGCACAGCTTGGGAGGAAATGAGCTCTTCCAACTCATCCCTGCCGTTGCCAGCTCTTCCTTTTAGCCCCCTGCCTGTGCTCCTTGGAAGACCTTTGCCCATAAAAGCAGTGGAGCAGTGATTGCAATATCCAGGGATCCCGAATGTTGCTATTTCCAGCAATGTCAATTAAAAAGGCAAAAAAGACACTCCCGTAGGTGCTGCAAAATTCACCCCTTGAGGCTGCCCACAATTCATCTGAATTTCTGGAGTTCCCAACTCTCCAGCCACCTTCAATCCAGACTGTGGCTTGTTCAACTCTCAGTTCAAAAGAGGAATGGTGATACCCCTCAAGCAGCAACACTTGCCCTGCTGTGAACCACAACAATCCACACAGGATGAATTTGCCTCCAAGATATGGATTGGGAAGCCAAGCAGACCTGGGGAGCCCAAGGCCATGTGTGCTCATACCCACCCCGCCCCGATGCTGTTGTTCAGCATCCCATAATGCCATGTCCATTTGCAGATTGCACTTTATTGCTTTTTATTTGGCAGCCTCGTCCTGACTCTGCCCTTTAATTTATCCATTATACATCCTGATTAATTGGCCGATAAAGCTCCGTCCAGTTTTTTAAAACAAATTCCCAGTCCATTTGCTTTTAGTGGAACTGCGAACAAGCAGTTTAACTCATTACATTATAGCACTCGTGCCTGGGGTTCACTCTGGAAGCAGATATTTCAGGATCATACATATGGAACACAGCTCTGATCTGCATTAATGGTCCCTCCGAGGCTGGGGCTGGCTAAGGAGAGATCCCACGGCTCTCCCAGAGAGCTGCACAGGGACAGCCCCTTCTTCCTGGTGGTTCTTTTCCCAGGAGAATGGAGACCTTTTTCTCCATGCATTGATGCCGAGTTGAGGATTAGTTCCCACAAAACCAACTTGTGCACTTCTTTCATTTTTGGCTTCACTGCCCAGGTGCCCTGTTTTATAAGGAGTCATCTCCAGCCTCCCTTTCTTCCCATATACTTTCTTTTAGGGCTGGGAAAACATCCTCCTAATCCAAAACATCTCCAAAGCCATTGCTGGAGCCTCTTTCCTCCCCTTTTCCACGGTACCTTGGTGGTACCTCCATCAGCAGATTCCTGGCCACAATCCCTCATTCTCAGATATCCAGCACAAACACCTCTGCCTGAGCAGCTCTTCTGGAGGAGGAATCACTCACGTCACCCATGGCAGATGCCTCCTTGGGCATTCCTTGCTCAGACACCTCTCCTTGTTTTGCCTGAAATCCCCAAATCCCTCTTTTTCTCAGCACCCAACGCCCCCAGAGTAAACCTACCAGAGCCTATTCCAGGTGCAAATGAGGAATGACACACACAGAGATGGGAGCAGGGGAGAAGGGAATTAATTCTGCTGGGTTGCCTCTTCAAAAGCATGAAAGAAAGAAGGAAAATTAAGGGGAGAGCAAACGCCATTCCCCTGAATATGAAACCAGGAGCGAACAGGAGATGGACTTCCAAGGGCGCCTTAATTCCTGTCCGTCAGCCCGGCTGCCTTTTCTCCCCTCCAAATGTTATTATCTCTCACTCTCCTGGCGTGAACAGGACTTGGTGCATCTCTCCGTCTCACCAGCTCAGCTGATAAGCTTGACAGACCTGGCCACTGGTGACAGCATTCACATTTCCAGTGGATAAAGTGCCATTTACATGAGGCAAGTGCCGGTGATTTTCCATCAGCCAGGACAGAATGAGGATGGGAACAGCTTGTAAGCTTCTCTCTTTTATCTTTTTTTTTTTTTTTCCGGTTTTCTTTTTTTTTTTTTAGTTTGTTTTTGTTGGTTTTTGTGTTTTTTTAAGGGCAAAATCTGGACTTTCTCCTCCACTCACATTTATAAACATCACCACGAACAAGGCCCTGGCCCTGATTAAAATTCCCAACATGCCAGAGTTTGTAAAAATCTCTGGCCCAAAGCAAAACAAGCTCAGGGAAAAGTCTGGCAACCCATTATATCTGGCCGTTGTCGAGGGGATTAGAGGGGAATTTGGCATGCTCCCCTTTTCCTTCCTTCAGACCCATGCCTTATATTTTTCAAGGACCCTTCTTTAGCCCACACTTCTTTCTTCTGGAAGAGCTGGGTGGTTTTTAATGTCCCCTTTTGTCTTCCCATCACTGCCATTCTCTTCGCCTTTTACTTGACAAATCGTTGCCTTCTTTAGGCAGGAAAAGCAGGGGACGGTTCCCACAAGGAAAACCAGGAGCTGGGAAAAATGTGAGGCTGAGACACATTCCATTGCTATCAGTCTGCTCCTGCCAGGGCCTCCATCCTTCTGCCCCTCCTCTGTCCTTAAGGGGGAGACTGGTCCAGCTGACCTCATCTTGTCCCCTTCCATCACGGACGAAGGGAAGAGGCTCTGCCAGAAACCGAGTTATCCCCAGGGATTGCCTGGGAGATTCAGGGGCAGGCAGCTGCATCTCCAGGCTGTGTGGCAGAGCTGCAAACCTCACTCCAAAACCCCTGCTCAGTGCTTTGTCCCCTCTCCAGACAAGTCACGTCTCCAGCAGTCACACCACCAACACAAGGAAAGCTCCATCCCTTGGATGGAAGCAATAAAGATCTCTTGACAGCACTGATAACACCAAGGTCACCAGCTAAGGGCACACTCTGCTCTGACAATTCAGGCTTTATTGACTTAATTAAAAAAATAAAATATCTCTCTCTGGGTTTTTGGTTTGTTGGGTTTTTTTTATTTTTTTCCCCCCAGTTTTTAGTTTCTCCAGAAACTTCTTTGCCAGCCTGTTTCAAACCAGCAGTGCCAAAGCCAGGAAGGTGGCTCCCTGTCCAACAGCTCTGTGAGTTAATCACTGTCATGTTTAGAGGACACCATAGCCCTGCCATGGGTGGGGCTCTGAGGAGAGGACAATTGGCCTGAGCTCAACAACAGTGGCCTTGGAAGTCTATGCATGGAAATGCTGGAGATAAGGGCGGTGGCAAGGACAAAAAATCCCTGGCAAAAGAATAGTATGAGTGGCTAAAACATGGGAAATCCTCCTAGAATCTTCTCTTTACATTGTATTTGCAGGAAGACTCTAGTTTTTAGGCATCTTATTAGCAGAATACTAAATCTACCTATTCCTCTACATCTCCATCTCCCTTCCTGATAGGAGGAAATATCCAGATAAGGAACAAATCACACACTTTTACCATTGATACATTCTTCTTAACTGCCCACAAGCAGCAACCAATCATTTATGTGAAGGACACCAGGACATAGCCATGCCATAGGTGATGAATTGTGGAAATGGAATACAAACTCAGGAACAGGAGAGGGAGTAGCAGTAGTGGAAGAGGGGGAAATAGGAGATATTTCACCTTTTTTCTGCCCCATTTTATTTAGGGGCCAGCCCATCCCTGCTGCAAAGTCATCCTCTTGGACACCTGCCCAGTACTGGGGACAGCATGGATGCTCCAAGAAATTTTCCAAGGCATTCACGCCCAGCCCCAGCCTTTGCCCTGACAGCACCTGCAGGGACTGCCCTGATTTCACACCTAAATCCCTGCTGGAAAGGACAACACCTAATTCCCAGCTATCCTACGGGATGCCACTGGATTTTCAAGGAAATGATAAGCCCAGGTCCCTTATCCAAGCAGAGGCTGCTCTCTCCAGGGTCAGGCACAGCTTGAGTGGGAGGCTGATGCCCACGGGAGCCGAGCTGCAGCTGTGGTGTCTCTTTGCCACTCACCATAAGGGCACAGGGAAGGGTTACAGTTCCCCCCAAGCAAGCCAGGCATGGAGGAGAAGGAGGGATAATACTGGAAATGCCAGAAGCCAGGAGAAGTCTTTGACTGCATCCCCTCCTTTGAACTGCTTCAGCAAAGCCCAGGACCTGCAGCTACCAACCCCAAAGTGGGAGAAATCCTCCTTTCTTCATCCCTGCACAGCTCCTCCCGGCAGGAGGCTGCATGGGGAGGGGCCTGTGTGCATTCACATCCTCCTCTCCTAAAACCTTCCCGGGCCAGCCCCTCAGCATCTGCCGTGCTGCTCCTCCTGCCCCTCACCTGCTGTTCCCAGCACTCCCACCCACCTCCAGGCCGCCAGCTGCACTGGATTTTTCCAGTACCTCCTCCTCCTCCATCCAACCCTGCAGAGCATCTCCATCCCCACGTCCTCCTGCTACTGGACACAGCAGAGTTGGAGGCACTGCAGCAACCCCAACCCTCTTATCCAGCTGCAAAAACCCAGGATTTGGGATTCAGGGTGTTCAAGCTCCTATTTAATTCATCCTGGGATCGGCACAGAGCCCCTGCCTGCAGAGGGATAGTGCCCTAATATCACAGATCCTGGGAGGAAAAGCTCATTTACTGCTATTTATATTAATTCATACAACTTGCTCCTCAAATCCTAGCCTATGGAAAAGACACCTTGGGAATTCACAAACCTTTAGGGATACAAATATTGCACGGAGCACGACAGCCCTGCAAACTGTACATGGTAGGTAAGAAAATCGACTCTCAGCCTCATCGGAGAAGACTCCAGAGCCCAAGTCAGCTCTGAAGTTCCAGTTTTCCTTGGATTGCACTGCAAAAAATAACTCCCCAGAGTCCAAATTCTCAACCATGCCCCCAACTATCTCCCCAGCCATTCCCTCGCAAAGTCTTTCTTCCTGTCCTGGTGCTAAGGAGGGTTATTACTCCTTCCTCCCAGCATGCGACAGAAATGTTTGTGCAGAGAAAAAAAATCCCCCAAGTCAGTACATTAATGTCCTGCAATGAAAAATAGATCTGTCTAAATATGCTCAAGGTAATTCAGAATACATTTGAGGTGATTTCAGGCTCTGAAGTCTGCCTGTAACAGCATTTCAGGCTGTGTTTATCAGTGCTTTTCTCCTGCACTTGCATTTTTTTTTCTCCCTAGTTATTTTTAAAACATTTGCACAACAACAGAACCTAATGATCACGGCTAAGGGTGGAAATCAGCCTCCCAGCAGCTTCTCTGAGCTCTGGAAATTTTACCTCCCCATTTCCCAAACCCAAAGCCTTGCCTGCTGCACGCTGGGGTTGAGTTTAGGTCAAGGCGAAGAGTCCGATCCCCATCCTACAGCTGCAAATCTGCAATGAGATTCCTGAATTCAGCCAGATTTCAGCCTGGGAAAAGTGCAGTGATTCAGAGTGACAGCAAAGGTCGGGTGGGAACCTTGTCTTTACAGCTCTGGCACAAGCAAGAGGCAATGCCTCTCCCTCCAGCTAACGCTGAGGAAGCTCCCTGAGTTTCTCCAGGACCAAACCCTCCTCTGGCTTCAACCACTCAACCTCATAGCTGCTGAAGGATAAACTTTCCCAAGCCAAGGGGTGCACAGGGTTAGGATGATCCCTGATATTTGCTGCTGGGAGACATCCCGTGAGAGGCTTTGGAGGGAGAGCTCTGCAAAGTCCCCCCAGCCTTCCCTGCTGATTCCCCACAAGGAGACAGGAGCTGGAGAGATGACCCAGAGTGACCAGATGTCTGTCCTAGACATGACCCATCAAACCACTGTTCCCAGGAGCCGATCCCACTGCAAAAGCCCATTCTTCCTGCAGAGCTTTGGGGACCAGCTCCACGGTCCCCCCAGGCTGCTGAACCTCACTATTTGTGCAGAGGGGCAGAGTTTGGCTGCAGGGCAAGGAAGCCCAAGCAGAAGCAGGAACAGAGACTGACGTGGGTGGACTGTCCCTGTAAGACAAAGAGAAACTGGGAGCCTTGGAGCCAGTTCAAATATTTTACCTGGGGCAAACCCACCCAGTGCAGATCCCGCCCTGAGAACACTGCGGCAGAGGAGAGCACGGTGTGCTGGGCACACTCCAGCACTGCCCTGCAGTACCAGCTTAGAAAAGAAACAAAGAGAGATGGCTTTGGGCTCAAGAGGACCCATCTGTTTTCGAGGAGTATTTATTTATTTATCAATTAATGCATCTATTTTACCTTGTGCTTTTTGCGCCATCTTGAAAACAAGGAGTCATAATATCCCTCAAGCAATTCTGTCCCTTATCCATCTGGTAAACAGCCATTCTCTTTTATTCCCTTGTCTTTTTTTAAAGCTTTTCAGTTTCTAACAGAGCTGAAATGCACAATTCCATGACAAGGACATCACCATTAATGATGATAGCAGGAATAATGACACTGCACTTGCCTTGTGCCTCCGCTGGCAGATTTCAACCCATTTCACAGTCACCTGCAAGCACCCATCTGAGGAGCCAAACATGGGGCTAATTTTAGGAGGAGAAACTTGTAGAGAGAAGCCGAGCTCTTCTTCCAGTCCCAAGACAAGCCTTTAGCAGGGTTATAAATAGGAGGCAGAGTTGCCAGCACCTTTTTTCCTGATAAATACAGGATGTCACATGTGTGTACACGCGGTGACATTTTCCCAAGCATCTCGCAATTAAACCCTTTCTCTTGCTTAGTGCTGGCTCAGTGTAATCACTGAGAGCTTTTCCAGGGCCAGTCTGGCATTTGCCAGCAGAGGGAACCTTCCCATTGCTGGCTGGGAGACAGAGGGACCCTTCAGAGCTTCTCTGCAGTAGCCAACATCGCTCTGCTTCGCCCAGCTTTGGGATCACAGCACGTACAGGGATCACTCATGACCCTCTTAGACACCCCAATGCATTTCAAGTAGGTTCAGGGTGTCTGCACCACTGAAAATATTCCATTTTCTGCGGTGTGCACCGGTAACAAATCCACCCCCATGCTCAAATCTCACCGTTCCAAAAATCCATTTGCATCTCCCTGGGACACATCCCTTCAGATCCCACCTACTGCTCAACAGGAACTGGTACCAAGACCCCCCCAAAAGCCCCCAAAATCAGATTCAGCCTCTCCCCTGGGTCAGGGGGAATCTCACACCCCATGGACAGTGGGGTCTCTGCCCACTGGGGGAGAGGGAGCTGCTGGTCAACCCCAAATGGATGCATCCCCAAAGCATATCCCACATTCATTATTCACACTGCTCACCCCAGGCTATAAAACATTCCTCCTGAAAAGTTTTCAAATAAAATAGAGCCTCTAACCAAATGACACACTGGGGTTAAACTAGATCTATTTCCTAGCAAAAAAACCCCATTAAATTACAACGTCTCTCTATTCCCCCCTGGATGACAGAGCCGGTGCTGCAGCTGGAGGCAGGGCCTGTGCTGGAGACACCCAGGATTTACAGCCACAAACCCTCCAACAGTTGTTCACAGCATCAGCTCCCCGCACATTAGAAACACTTCCCGTTCCCATCTCCTGCATGGATTGTACTTTGCAGTTATGAAGTTGTTTCCACTTTCTCCTCCCCCCTGCTCCCTCCTTCCCTACTATAATATTTAGTCTGCAGCTCTGCTTATTTACATACTTAATTTCAGTTCTGTTTGCAAACACAAATTAGTTTTGTGCAATTACTTTGTGCACGGACATGGAGTTTATCCGCTTCAGCAGTTTAACAACACGGGAAGTGACTGCACAGGACCATATGGCTCCCAATATATAATCACAATATTACCTGCAGATTAGTTACATAAGGGCTGCCAGAGCAACAGTGCAGGGCAAGGGGTTCAGAGGGGAAAAAAAGGGGGGAAAGGGCAAAGGGAGAAGGGGGGCAAAGAGAAAAAGGGGAGGAGAAGGGAAAAAGAGGGGGAAGGGAGAAGGGGGGAAGGGAAAAAGGGAGGGGGAAGGGAAAAAGGGAGGGATAAGGGGAAAAGAGGGGAGAGGGAAAGAGAGGAGGAAAGGGAAAGAG
>VZTR01021623.1:28691-56747 GCA_013400775.1 Chaetops frenatus | reverse complement strand
GAGTGGGGGTGAATGGAGTTACACACAGTTGGAAGCTGATCACACGTGGTGTTCCCTAGGGCCAGTCCTGTTTAATGTGTTTATCCATGATCTGGACAAGGGGATCAAATGCGTCCTCAGGAAGTTTGCAGATTATACCAGGCTGGGAGGGAGTGGTGATCTGCTGAAGGGTAAAAAGGTTTCAAAGAGGGATCTGGACAGGCTGGAGCAATAGGTTGAGGCTAATTTTATGACATTCAATGCCAGATCCTACTCTTGGGTCACAACAACCTCATGTAGTGCTACAGGCATTGGCCAGTGGAAAAGGACCTGAGGGTGTTGGTCATCAGCCAGCTGGATATGATCCAGCAGTGTTCCCAGGTGGCCAAGAAGGCCAAAGGCACCCTGGCCTGTATCAGCAATAGTGTTGCCAGAAGGACCAGGGCAGGGATTGCATCCCTGTATTCAGCAGTGGTGAGGCCACAACTTGAATCCTGAATCCAGTTTTTGATCCCTCAATACAAGACACTGAGGTGCTGGACCATGACCAGAGAAAGGCAGCAGAGTTGGTGATGGTCTGGAGTACAGGTCTGATGAAGAATGACTGAGAGAACTGGGGTTGTTTAGGCTCAGGCTCAGAATTCTTCTCACTCTCTACAACTACCTGAAATGAGGTTGTAGCAAGGCAGGGGTCATTCTCTTCTTCCATGGAACAAGTAACAGGATGAGAGGTAATGGCCTCAGGTTTCAGGAGGGGAGGTTTAGGTTGGATATCAGGAAAAAATTTCTTCACTGAAAAAATGGTCAAGCATTTTAACAGACTATCCAGGGAACTGGCTGAGTCACCATCCCTGGAGGTATTTAAAACACATCTAAATGTGACCCCTGGGAGCATGGTTTAGGGGAGCACTTGACCATGTTATGTTAACGGCTGGACTTGATGACCTTAAAGGTCTTTTCAACTCAAGTGGCTTTATGATTGTCTAAAATTTTAAACTACATTCAACATCCAGAGATCCAAAATGTAATTACTGTGTCAAGGGTTTTATTTATTTATTCTGAAAACTCCATTCCCCAGCATCCTGAATCATAGTGTAAAATTTGTGGGACAGAAGTGGAATCTGACCAACTCAGGCTTGATAACTGTGTGTAAATTAAGTACCATCCATAAAACACTCTCAAGCTGAAAGAGCACTAAGTGCTACATATTGATTACCATTTGTCCTGTACTGTAGGTATCAAATGAACCAATCTGATGGAGTCACTGATGGCCTCATCATTTATTATGCACTTTTTACCTAAAGTATAATAGAATGGCTTAATGGCATCACTTGAAATTACTTAGATCCAGACACTTGTAAAGTTAATGCAAATAAATGCAGAATTCCCACCAGATTAATAGTCTCCTTAAAGGATGCTTTTGTTTAATGGTAACTAAACAAGAAAATGGAGATTGTGGGACCTCTGTGGATCCACCGTGTCTGACTGCTTCCACCACAGCCTCAACTGCCAGCACCAAGGCAGAGGATGTACTCCAAAATACAGATGGGGTGTATTTTAGCAATGACAACAAAATGTTCTTGGATTTCTCCTCAGATATCTGACATTGAATAATTCACAACACAAAAATACTAATAAAAAGGTAAAATCTGTGCCTTCTCTGCAACAAGAACCACTTTTTCAGACTATGAGTGCAGATGGTGTTCCAATAGGGTGTGCACATACTATACTCCAGGGAAAGCTTACCTCTCCTATGGTTTGGAAACCTCAGGCACCGTGTTTTTTCTTAATTACTAAAATATCAGGAGCAGGTACCTAGATACTGGCATGCACAGAGGGACATACACATCTCCTGAGTACAGGAAACACAACTATTTAGGTATTTTGCCATCTAGTCCAACATGAGGGCCAGACTACCCGTCCTCTGAAGGTCCCTTCCAACCCAAACCATTCTGTGACAGATCATACTCAGGCAAGCACCAGCACAGCCATTTAACACCACACAACAAGAAGCACTGTGAACCCAATACAGTACTAGCTACCTGTTTTAGACAGTTTGCCGGTACTTCTGTTACTTGATGAGCTATCTCCTCTTGTCAGGACAGTTATCCCACCAAAACTGGCTGTCTTTGTTATGGCTGGCTTCAAATTTCGGTTTGAGCTGTCTGAGTCTGTGCTGCTCCACGGCCTCTGGTGGTCTGTCCACTTTAATTCATTCTCCGTACTGCTCTGTCGACTGCCAGATGTCTTCCCAATGCTGTCTCTGTTACCCCTACAGACAGCACGAAACAAAGATTTATACACAAATAAAACTACATCAAGGCTGAGTCTATCTTTAGGTAGCCTGCAGCAACCCTAATAAAGAAAAAGGAAATACTCTGCCTTTACAAAAGCATGTCTGAAATGGGACATATATACTTATCTGCATGTAAACCCTGCTATACCCTTTTTACATGCATAGCACATGCACACCCTCCCCTTCTGGACATCTCCTCAGAGCAATTTACCAGATGGGGCTCACACAGCAGTATTACGCAGCACTGATGTAGCATTTTTGTTGCCTGTTGAGTGTTCTCTTCCCGCAGCAAACCCCCTCACTACTTTTCACTTTGCTGTCCATCCCCTGTGATGTTTTTCTCACCAACTTCATCTGCACTCTACCTTTGTATTCATATCCTTATTTCTATTGCACCCTGCTCTCAGTCATCAGCTTTGTGAGGTCATCCAAAGCCTTCCCTAAACATGTGTCATCTCAGTATGACCCTAATCTTTTCACTGCTGATACTTCACTTAGAGACCCACCAGTCAGTTTTTTTTGTTTCCCCTCTGCATAGAATAATCGTGAAATTTTTTGCATAGAGGCTGCCTGTCCTTGAACAGTTGCACCCAGTGTACTGTGAGTAGTAACACAGTAAACTGTGATCAGAATTTGGAGCAGAATCTGGCTTATATATGGTAAACTACTTACACTGTACTGCTAAAATGACAAAACCAAAATGCCTACCACGGCTTAGTGCACCATGACTGTTATTCCAAGTGATGCTCATAACACTGTATTTGGAAAGATTTTAAAAGACATTTTCCACTTCTCTGTCTTATATTACAGTATCATAGCTTGCAGGCTCAAAGCTCTTTTTACAAATCAAAAGGATGGGACTGCATCTATTTAATTTTTTTGGTCCCCCTTTTTCCTTGTGGACTTGGTTCCTGCTTTTTATTTGGAGAACCTGCTGAGCTGTGTCACTTGGGACATGAAGGAGGCAGCGTGTCCAAGATGGGATCAGGCTGTTGGGTTCCTTCCCTGTAACAGAGCCTCTCTCAGATGTGATCAGCAGTATAAACCTGTTGACCTTTGTTAGACCCAGACAGTGGGAAAGCATGAAGAGAAACAGAACAGAAGCAACAACACAAACAAAAGGAAAAAGATTTTAAAAATAAATCATCCTTTAGGATTAAATCAGAAAGTAAAACTCCAAAGTATATTATTTAGAGACTGTTTTGTACTCTTGTGCTTAGAAATTAACAATTCTCTTATATTTATATTCTAGTGAAAAATGGGGAGAAAAACAGAATGCTATTGTATCCCCGTTTTCTGTGGCTTTGGGCTACAAAAATTTCTTTTAGTTCCCCAAACTCAACGAGACATTAGCTACTAAGAGTGTGTTTGTAGACACCTCCTAACTCCTGCATGCCCAGTTCAAGACTCTCAGATCCTCAAGGCTAACCAAAAGCAAGAAGGAGTTTTTTTGCCTGCCAGTCTGTGGTCAGAGTGCAGAAGCAGATGGTCCAGCACTGTTCCTTATCTGGTGCAATCTCCTCCTCTCCCCTGTGGCTGCTGTGAGGACCTGCAGACTCAGCAACCACACACCAGATTTCCTCTACACATCCTTTTTCTCATAGTGAAAAATTATGTAATATAAATGACACAGGTTTGAAGTGACATATGCAAACCCCAATGCACACAGACATCTAGTGATTTCTGCCTTGCTGTCCACGGCTTTAATAGATGAAGGACACACCTCTTAAAGTATCCATTCCCTCTGCCTCCTCTGCATAAGACATGTGGCAGCTGACAGACTTTTAGAGGAGCCTGGCTGATGTGAAGTGAACGTGTGAGAGCTCACGGTGTGGAAAGACAACCTTTCTAAAACTCTCAGAAGAACACTGTCACCACCAGATTCAGTCTTCCCCTGATCCAGTGTGTCAACTGGTAAAACTGCTCTCCATGAAAATAGGGACAGAATCTTACTGATTTCCTGTTGGCTTGGGATGCTCTTTGGGATATGGGATGCATCTGACTGTTCTCTGTGCAAAAGGAATTGGAGTTGGGGAGACAAAGTTAACAGAAAAAAGTTTCAAAACACAGATACTTAAGATAAAAGAACTTCAATCAGTTTTGTCTCAATGTACATTTACTTCAGCTTTTAACAAACCAACAAAAGGGAAAAAGGTCAGTCTGGGCACTAGTTTATGAAACGTGCCTGTCATAAATGCTCCAGCAAAAATAAGCTACCTCCAGTCTCTCCCAAATAGTCACAGGCTGAGCAGCCAGGCAGCTGAAATCTCATGTGGTTCCTGAGGCAGTGATCCATAAAACCAAAGAAAAGGGTCCTGTTGTTACCTCTGCATTCAGAGAACATGGGAAGAATGGGGTGGAACTCTGTTCTCCGTGCTCCTTTCCAACCAGCAAATTGACATACCCACACATGTCCAGGTGTGCCTCGGCAAGGACACAGAATCACAAGTGAGATGCACTGGGAAATAAGTATTAAATAAAATTCATACAAACCTAAACAGCTGTCTTTTCTTATGCGTATCATTGCATATGCTACTCTCTTCCAACAGCCTACTGAAAAATGAAAGGAAAGATTATGCTAAAAAACATGGTAATTCAAATTTATCTGATCTGTAAAGGTGAACTTGATTTCTAGATTTATCTTTCAATTTGTTCTAGATTCAGTTTAAAAAAACCAAGGCTAAAATTGCCCCCCTCCTCCCTTTACCATAGCTGTACACAGTCAACTGAACATAAGAAAGATCAGCCAGGGTGGCTGAAGGCCATTTAGCACTTCCGGGTACTGAGCAAGGTAATTCTCAGAAGCTAAGGAACCATACATCTACATCCAAAGGAAATTTCATAAAAATATCACCTAATACGAACATAAAAAATGCAAGCCAGCAAAATACTGCATATGTAATTTTAGGTACTTGCTAAGTCACTTGGAAGTATTTGCAGATCAGATAAATGTTCAAATCCTCTGACAAAAAAGAAAGGCAAAGCACTTAAGCACATACCTAACTTTCGACACAGCCAATCAACAGGATTGCTTATGTGCACTGAGCTAAGTACAAGTTTAAGTGCTTCACCTGATCAAAGGCTCTAGGGCATGCAGCAAGAAAAAGCAATGTTCTGCAGAACGCAGCTGAAGTCTCCCTCAGGACAGCAACAGTGCAGGCAGTACAATTTCCAACCTGGCCCTTTACTTGGGTCTCCACTTGGGTATGCATCCTAACACTGGGCTAGTCAGTCAGCTACCAGTTTCAAGGACAGCAAACCATGTGAAAATACCAGAACTGACCATATTCTCCTGCAAACAGATGTCGGTTTATATGCATAAAACAGGGGGAGGCCTGGCTATGGAGTTCATGGTTTATCCCATAAAGTACCCATCCTACCCTACTCAGAGTGCAGCCTCTGAGTGCTTTCCATGATTACTTGGAAATATGAACAACTGTGTCATGTTTGTTGTCCCAATCTCTTCTGAGAGGGAAAAACAGGTTTATGGGAGCCCTCTGTTGCAATTTTGATTTATTTTGATAAAACATATCTCCATAGTCATGACACAGAAGCAGCAGCTGAAGTAATACCCTTGGCCCTCAGAATACGAGGTAGTTTAGATGACAGTGGCCATGACCTCCTGAGAGCCTTCCCTCATTCCACTTACAGAAGTGTCCATTGGAAAAGCTGGTTTGTACCATTACTGTGGAGTCATTTTCTATGGGTATAGCTTCACCCATAAATGCATCTGACAGGTGTAAGGATGGACAAAGAACAAAATAATGTTAAGACATAGCCTCCCCTTATTCAAGGGGCTGATAAACCCAGTTTTTAAACCTGCACAGGACAGACATGGGTCAGCACTGCGCAAACACTCAGCCATGAAATTCCCTCTTTTGGTTAAAAATCCTTATCTGCCATAAAGGTGCACAATTTTTACGATTTTCAACACAGTTCAGCCCATTACAGCTGTTATGGAGCCAACACTTCCTATTTTGTAGATCTCAAACACAGTTTCCTCTTCTCTTTTCCTTTGAGTGGATTTAACATAACAAGTAAGATCCACAAGAACTATCACGCAGTAATGCAAAATAACAGTGAGCTCAAACACCACCATCTCATTACTACACTGCAGCAGTAAAGCAGGAACTTCTGTGGAACTTGTGAGCCTTCACAAGCAACACGTGATGTCAATGCTGCTGCTCAGCCCACAGGAGAGCAGATTAAACAACACACACCCATGTCTGGTGTTTCATAAATACTGTCATCCAGCCACTGCTAGAGTGCTTTTTAAGATCAATACGTTAAATTCTAAAGTCATTCCAGAGACAGAATGGTCATCTGGAATGAAAGCTTAGGTGGCTCCCCCTCTCTCCCACAATCTGCTTTTTAAACTGAAATGCAAAAGCCTCGGGGAAGCAGCAGTAATACTTTATCTGCTCAGAGACCATACTTCAAGGCAAGATCTATTACCCCCTCTAAAAGCACAAAAACCACTGCAGATAATACAGATTACAAATTTGCTCAACAGTCTTCACATTAGGATAAATGACTATAGAACTATAGGTAGACAAAAAAGCAAGAGAAACAGCTAAATTTAACACATACACACAAAATAAAGCTATTTTTTACCTGTTTTCCACAAAAAGGTTTTCCTGGGAGCAAACTGACTGAAAAATAAAAAAGGCATTGTATCAGACGTTCTAGATATGCTCTACTGTTCCAATTTCTTCCTTGATTTTAGAATTACCTCCCCTGCTCAGACTTAAGGGGATTTCAATTCATGCGTCATTTGCATTTGCAGAAGACAAGGAGGGAATAAAGGTCAAGAATAAGGTCAGGCCAGTAAAATAAATTCCATGCATTACAACACATTACCAATGAGGTGTCTCAGTTTGCGAACAAACTGAAACTTCTCAATTGAGAGACCTGAAAAAGGCAGTATGTGCAAAATACTGGCAATCTGAAGGGGGAAAATGTTTTTCCTGCGTAATATAAGGTTCCACTGGTCTGGCCTACCATCTCAAAATAAAACTGCAGGATAGCACAGAGCTGTAGGTAGGAAAAGCAAACAGAAAGAAAGCATGCAGAATTGACGAAGTTCTTCAAAGGGAGAGAAGATACTGCAGTACTCAGAAATAGTGTGTGACTTCACATTTTACAGTTGGAGAGGGAACATTGAGGTATAAAATGATAATAACCTTCTTAATAATAATATTAAAAACAATCATAGCAAGAAGGCTCTCTTCTGGAGGACTTAGATCCCAAAAAATGTGAAGGGCTCAGAAGAAATAAATCTTATGGGCAAGTGTATAATTCTTTCAGAATTACTTAATTTTTTATGCAGAGAAATGAAGCTGTCTTCAATTTCCCATGAATAATTCTCCCTCTTTGATTTTTTCATTTCTCTCCTATTTCATGTTTGCAACACAAAATGCCTCGTAGCTGTCAATGGATTATATCTTGATGAGGTACAGAAGAAAGAATAGTCAGTACTTGCACTGAAGTTAAACAAAAGACAGGCAAAGGGAGGAGGGCACCAGAGATCATGCCCATTACTTCTGTAGCAAAAGGACTCAGCCCAAAGAATAATAAAACGCCATCATTAACTGTGTCAAATCTTAACAGTATGGAATAGGCACAGATTTTGGATGTTTCTGTTTTGAAAAGGGTGAGCTGATGTGTCGCCGTTTTTGAAAGCCTTCTGAAAAGTTTATATTCTCGAGTCAGATTTTCTCACACATTGTACTAAAAACACTAGCTTTGTTTACATTCCTTCTTGGAGAAGGGAATCTGATGGACTGGTCACTTAGCCAGTCCAGTTGAGAGGTGGGATTTCATCTCCCAGTCCTCTCTCACTTTGCAAACCCTATAAAATTGTGTATCCATAATAAATGGGCTCTCTTTTGGGGGCCTCTGCTGTTCTCTTAATTCTGGTGAAACCGTGTTCTTCTTTTGTGCCCAGTTGCTACGGGTACTACACTAATGACCCACTCAAAAGAGTGCTGACCAACACCAGAAGCAACACCCTGCTCATTCCGAATGCTCCAGCTGATGCCTGGACAAAGTTTTCCCTTGGCACCACAGCTAGTGCTATCTCATCAATTTACAAAAGAAAGAAATTTATCCCTGAGATGGCAATACACATTCTCATTCTCATTAGAGTGTAATTCACCCACTCAGAATCCACATTAGGGAACATTTGTCAGTACTGTGGGCTTCCCAAGTGACCTCCCAACTGCACTCCTGCTAAATTTGCAGGGCTCCAGGCTGCATCGGGGGCAACTATGTTTCTCCTTAGCAAGAAACCTCAGGACATCAGGAACAAGCTCTCCATTGCCAGAAACCAATTCCCACCAGCTACAACAGACCTAGGGTTTCACCCCAGGCTGAGAGAAGATACAAACTGTTTCACCTAAAATCACTGGGATCCTTTGTACAACTACAACACTGTGTCTTCTCTCATTTTATGCACCTTACTCAGGTACCAGGTTTCATTAACAAATGTGGCTGTGCAGACTTCAGCATAGTCTAACTATGCCGAAGCAAAAAGCCTCAAAAAAGCATTCTGAAATTACCTCACAGGCTTGTACAACCTCAACTGTGGGGCTGTGTCTTCATCTCGAGCTTCACGGTGGGCATCTGTGCATTGACTTCTGTGCAGTCACATTCCAAATTACAGGATTACAGCTACTCTTACAGAAAGTCCTTTGCTTAGACTTTAGAATACTTGATATGTACCCATAAGATTACAAAAGCAATGAGGCCTGTAATGCACCTGTCTATTTTATTAAAATTTTTGAAGCGACTGGGGCATAAAGCAGAACAAATATCTGGGATTTATATTTTATCAAACAAGCAGAAAGGGCTGCTTCCTCCTCAGTGTCTTGATAGGAACTACTGTCAAGTGTATTACAGACTTCAAATGGATTCCATAATAACTCCATTTGTCTTCCTGGCTGGTGATGTTGGCACAGTGCCACACAATGCCTGGAAATTATTCTTCTGTACAGGTGTGAGGCTGAGAGGCAGAGAAGACAGGCACTTTTTTATTATGTTATTCTTACTGTTAAAAATCAAATGGCTAAGCAGATCTGGATAGAAATTTAGCTACTACAAGATCAGGACTCAGTTTCCTGATGTATAGCATCAATAGCACTCAATTTAAAGCAGTAGGAAAGTTTAAACACCCAGCACAGCTGTTGTCAAAAAAATCCTTAAAACACTTGACTCTCACTTACCCTTCAAACATGCTGTCAACAAACCTAGCAGATCAAATAATTGTGTAAGATTACCTATAAGTTAGTGTCCTTGGAGATCTCTGCATGCAAGATTTCCATCAGGGTGCTCTCTATGACTAATTGTTATTTATGAAATGAGTATTTCAGTTTTCCAATTTCCAAGAACCCTTTAAAGTCTCAACTGGAAAATGTGCATCAGTTCTGCCAATGCACTAGATACACTGGGAGTTGCTGCTCTGGAGTATCCTGCAGTGGATACCCATCAGGTAATAATTTTCATGTCCGTTAACAAGATGTGATAGATCTCAGGCTTCCAACTAATGTTTATTATTGGATCTGCAGCCATAAACAAAGTCTCTGTACACTGGTACAGGAGTTTTAGTATCTACAGGTTGATGGTGGCCAGCACGATGTGTGCCTTTGATTTGTTTTCATTGATTTTAAGCCCTCTTCTTCCTAATCTTTTCACACTAGAGGGATAGAACAGGCTGAAGCCACATCTACAAGTTTGTTTTGTTTCTCTATGTAATCAGAGAGTGATAAAGATTGCCTGAGTTTTCTTAACTAGAGGAATCATGCCTTACTGTACCTAAAGGATCTGGTTCTCCAGAAAACACTCCTTAGTCAAAAACAGTCGCTACAGTTGACATCAGAAAATAAGCAGCATGGTGTATTTCCTTTAATAAGTTCCATGTGTACCATGGGCAATTCTAGCATTTGTGTAAGTAAGAAAATATCTACATTTTTCAGTGAACACAGAATGATACCCAGAGAACACATTTATAAACGCTGAAGGGTCCTAAAGTGACTCTGGCTCATGAGGTTATACATTACGCTGACCTTGAAGAATGACATTTCCCCCATGTAATTTGATTGGTAGTCTTTAGAATCAATTTTCTGCATGCTTAAAACCCAAACATCATGTATCATTTATGCATGCATTTGGGATTCTCTGTTAAATCTACACACAGGGAAATAGCTTTTTTTTAATTCCTGTCTGTTGTTCTTTGTCTTTCTTGGACAATTACTTTTCAACTTTCCAAATGCAACTTAGGCAGTTTAGACAAGGAACTTCTCTGCAAGACTCAGACAGTCCAGGTCCTCTGCTCCAGTGTACTTCGCTGTAAAATTCAAAAATTGCTTTATAACTAAGTTTCCAATAAAAACATGATTTTAAGAGGAAGGTGGCAAGTTTTGCAATTTAAAAATGACCTTGAAAATAGTTTCGAGCATAACAGAGCTCAGTCTGCACTTTTTTTTACTGTTAGCAGCCTGAAAAATTTGAGGCGCAGTTTGCAGTTCTTATTTCAGTGACCTGGAATAATCATGTTTATTAACTATTTAGTTCTTCACCAATCCTTTTATTAAAATATAAAACTAACATGCTTCTCAATCCCTGCCATTTTCTGAGACAGGAGTCATTAAAACTTTCAGCTCTCCTTGTCAAAATTTGTGATAGCCAGCACAGCAGATGGAAAACTTGCCAGAAAGAATAATTTAAGCTAATACCAGACTAATCATCATAAGGACAATCATAATGATGGCATTACTCATAAACACATCTATTTTGTTAAAACCTTGGAAATGAAGAGATCTGGTGCACTAGAGTACTCTAAGATCAAAGGAAGGACAGGCAAGCTTTACGTTTTTATATGGGGTCCAGGTTAAGATATTTTTCACAGCACTTGAAACATGCATGGAATTTTTTGCCCCTATAACCAGACTGCCTTATCCTCATAAATTTTGTTTAAAGTTCTGACTCTTGGGCTGTTATCTAAAGGGTTTTGGGTACCTCAAAACATGTTTAGAGAGGGGAAGTTGCTCGATGCAGCAAGTATGCCAGTACCCTTAACCTTCATGGCTGCCCTGTGAAGACCTCCCATGCAAGCTCTCTTCATGCATACTCTAATTAGAAGTGATGTATCTGTGATCCACTTTCTAAGATTCATAACCAAGGCACTGATACAGGCTTGACTATGGCAGTGTAAACAGTATAGAGGTAATAAAAAATACCACATGATTAATCCATCTGTGACTCTCTTTCTAGATCTGTAACTTGCAGAGTAACAAGGCTTAGGTACCTACCTCACACAAACCTGGGGAGAATTGCATTAATTCATGACTGCAGAGAGCCTTAAAACTTCAAAGTCTTACATGCAGTAAGTGACTATCTATAATAGGAAGCCATTTCTCTCTTTCCTAAAATTGAAAAAATACATTGTCCACCACCACAACCACTGGCATCAACCTAAAAACAGGTTGTATCTGGAAAGGGCTGCTCCACCCAAAGAAGCTCAGCTAAAACATAGATTGCTCTTAGCATTAAACATGCAGCTTGCTGAAATTAACTGCACTGTGATGCTCACTAACACCTGCAATAGCAGAGAGAGAGAGAGAGAGAGAGAGCAAAGGAGTGGATATCAGAGAGAGAGAGGGAGAGATACATAACATTAACCTGATCCTTAAAAATGCTCCCTCCCGACTCCATTTAAAATGCCTGCCACAAAGCACACTTTTACTTAGGTCCTACCACTCGAAGATGCCAACTCAATGGACCACAAGAGCCTGCTGCTGTGGGCAATTCAAATGCTCACCACTTGCCTGTTTTTAGAACTCAAGTATCTAAAGTTAACAGCAGCAATACACTACGCAGCCACTTCCAGCACGCTTTTCCAGCCACCTCTGTTTTCCAGCCTGGCATTTCTAGCTGCAGCTTGTGACAGAAACTGGACTATTTTGGTAATAACTTTCCATTTGGTAATTTTTAACATTTTGCCTCATCTGAATTCTGCTTCAAAACACAAAGAATTTTTCGTTTTGCACAAGGTCCTTTGTAATATGCCAAAACCTTTTATATTTCATATAAGAAATTTGTTGCAAAGAGGCTTTTGCATCTTTTGAACAACTTGGCAATTCTACCATATATAGACTGTGACGATATTTATATTAGACCCACATGCTGAAAGCAAAACATAAACTGAAGGGGCTGTGCTTTTACTGCAATCATCTCAGCCAAGAAAGAAGTGAGCCTAAAAACATTTAGATGTAGCTAGCTATTTACTAAGAAGTAAGTGAGACAACACACACCTTAAAACTATACAGTGTATTCTGGCAAAAAACCCAACTTGGACATGTGCAATTCCTAAACCAGATAACAATACTATTAGCCCTGCAACATATGAACAGTTTCAATTTAAAAGGACACTGTCCAATATAATTTTCAAAAATAGTTTTAATTGGATTCATTCCCATATTCCTCCTAAATGGCAGAACTCCCACTGAGATATGAGATAAAACATTAAAATGCTGACTTTTTTCTTCTTTTCTTTTATTACCTCATCATTACAGTATTACATCAAATTGTGATTTTCTTCTTATTTTTTTCAGGAACATCAGGTATTTTGATGATGAAACACAGATGTTTCAGATTTAAGTATTTTCCTTAGTAATATACCTTATTGTGCACGTTCTGATTTTATGGTAAGGGCAAGAATCATAATATCTGCTTCATTTTATTCCTTTCAGAATATAATCATCAACAGCATGAGTGACTCGTTCTGATGGTAGAAGTACAGTTCTTTAATCAGTCATTTCAAAAAAATGATGCAACTCCGTGTTTAATCTCTGTCTTTTCTTTGTTCTCAGTGTCTTAATGCTACATCAGTGGCCCTAAAAAAACAAGAACCATGAGGAGTCTCTGCAGAAGGATGCTTATGAAGATTTGACCCACCTTCAAAGAAATATAAAGTAACACTGCTATTTGAAATTACTGAGACTGTCCACTTAAATCACTGCTCTTTGGCTAGCAAAAGTGAAGGAAAAAAGAAGTAAATCTAGGCCATGTGACCATGAACATTCAAAGAAACAGGATAAGCACTCCCCAGACAACATGCTGGGCCTGATCTCTCCTCTATCATTCTCCCTGCAACTCTCACCACCAGAAGCCAGCCTCCACACCTCTAAAGTTCCTCTGGGACCCTCTGTGCCAATCTGCTTTCCCTGTCATCTCCAGCTCCACAGGGCAAGTCCATCTGCAGTGTTGTTGTAGGAGGAGGGCAAGACTGTCTGACTACCGACAAAGGTATGGCACTAAAGAGGCAATTAAAATAACTACTCACATCTTGTGCAAATATTCTCTCCCTCACTCTCTGATACTCCTCTTCTCTCTCTTCAATTGATTTACTTCGTCTGTCATCTCTAAATGGAAGAATTCTGTTTTGCTGAGCAGAAAGAAAACCAGGAGGGTTATATAAGTTGAGCTGTTAAAAACTGCCATTAAGTAACTGTCAGCTGAGAATAATATATGTTCACTTAAACAAATGAAGCACGAAAGCAATAGCTGTCATTCCTGCACAAAGCACCCTGTGAGACTGGGTGCCCGAGGATTTCCAGTTAGACGCTGCACGTGGGTTCACAGAGCAGGTGGCCAAAAGGAGGCTTTCTGCACAGCTTTTATGGACCCACCATCCTAAAATTGGGTGTTCTCATCCCCAGTCTAAGTGCCATTGTTTTCGACTGCTAACATTTCTTGGTTCTCCTATCAGCTGTGAGGAGCAGGAGGGCAGGCTGTGGTGGGCTACCTAAGAAACTGAAGAAGAAAGAGGGTAACTAGGCTGCAAGAGCTAAACTGTAAATCCTAGAAGAAACCCATGAAGTCTACATGTGCAAGGAGAAGTTCCAGATAGTCGGCACAACAGTTTTAACCATTTTTATACCATATGGAACCCTCTACTGAAGTTTTGCTGGGAAAAGAAGGACCATTTTTCCCTGCTGGTAAACCACAGTGTGGAAAATGGCTGTGCCACGGGAAGGAAGAGAGGAGACAACCCCCATCAGGAAATGCTTCATTGGCAAATGGGTTTCAAGGATTGCTCCTTCTCCCCCTGCACCCCAGCACTGGGTGAGATAGGTCATGCTGCTTTCCTTTGACTGATCCCCATGGTCACCACACCCTGAAATTGCTTGGGGTTTGTTTTCAAAGCCAACTCAGATGCAGCACAACTGGAAAGGCTGCCATGTACAACTGAAAGTCAAGTAAAAATGAGTCAAAAAAGGAAAGAAAAAAATCAGTCCATAACTGAAAAGATGAAGGGAAATGGCAACAAGAGACTCCCTAGTTGGTTCCTCCACAAATATAACCCTAGCAAAGAAAGCATACACTGTCCTCTTACCTGTGAGAATTTTCTCATAAAAGCAAATCACATCAGAACCGTTTCAGATTTTTTTTCTTTGTTAATCTATTCCACATACACAGCTTGCACTGGATTGAAACAGCACAACACCCGCTTTTAAAGGCAGCACAAACACACACTTCCCTGGTGCTCCCCTACTCATCAAGCTCACCTAAGTTAAGGTAGTGTTATGGCACAGGCAACACAGGGGGGGAACGTCTGCCACAGTACATGCACAAGCAAGTAAGTTACACAGACAGTAAAAGGTGCTGAGGGCACAGGAGTCGGAAGGGAAGTAAAAGATGAACCTCATTTATTTTTGATCAAAACTTAATTTAGAATGGTTTAAAAAAAAAAAAATCAACCTGGCCTCACCATCACATATTTGGGGCTTTTTTTTTCCTTTTTCTTTTTCTTTTTTTTTTTTTTAACACTTTTTTTCCCCTCTCTCCTTTTTGGGTTACATCAGTTGATCACTGGTCCACACTGAAATTCAACTCAGAATGTGTACAACAGAAGAAGGAAGCTAGAGGGAGTGTAACAACTGCCATAGTTAGGCAAGACATGGAGGGATGCGACTGACATAGCCTTCCACGCAGCCTGGAGCCACCGGCATTCCCCCTTCCCTGGGCATGCAGCAAGTCCTGCGCCAAGCAAACCACCCATGCAAACCCACACACTGCCACGGCTGAAGCGGCCACGCTGGGGCTCGGTGTCACCCACATCGGCATGTATGCCAAAGGAGGCAGGGAGGGGCAGGAGGGCAGGGGAGGAGGAGAGCAACAACAAAAGAACAACAATAACATCAGTCAGCCCACCTTCAAAAACAGAACAAATTTCAGCAACTCTCAAACAGAGAACCAACCTGATTGTCTTCTTTATCAATACTAGAGTTATCTCGCTTCAAGATAAATCGCTTCTGGGATTCTTCACCTTTTTCATCTTTTAAATGTTCAGAAAACCTTTGCTCTGGTCTGGTCAAAGTAAAACATAGCAATAAAAAAATCTTTCTTTTGGTTTTGTTTTGATCTTTATTTCTCACTGCTCTTTGTTTTCACAGAGGCATTCAGTGCAAAAGCAGTTAACATTTGTGAGATGCTGCCTATAGCTGTCTGAGGCTGCTGTATCGCTGCTAACTGTTATTGCTATAAATAGCTTTTGTTGTTGTGTAGCAAAGAATGGGAATCCAAAGTCTCAGTCACTGAAATATTTAGACTCTCCTCACTGTGACTGAAGGACAGGGAAAACAAATTACCATAATGTATGTTAATTTGCTTCCTTCAGTAGCTGGGATCTCCAGCAACCTTACCACTTAGTGAAGTCTATCCATCTTGAAAAGCAAGGAAAAACCGGTAGAAATCTTAAAAAACACAAAACCAAAACCAGACACCCAAGAGTTTCCTCATTCCTAGGAAGCAAAAGAGGTAAAGGGAGGAACTGATGATGTTTTGCTTAAACAAAATTTTATCTCATCACCATTAAGTGGGAAAAATGCTCCAGTACAATCACAGAGTATCAATTAGTTCACAAATTTAAACTCATTTATTTATTTATTTATTTTAAAAGCCAAACTCCACTGGTTCTGGCTGAACATTTTCAGGTGTATGTATTTTCAGCATTTTCAAGCTGTTATGATGAGACAGTCTCACCTTGTGCAAAAGCAGCATCTTATATCACCTCACCTTGTGCAAAAGCAGTATCTTATGTCACCTCAACTTGAGCAAAAAGAGAATTTTTAAGAAGCAACTTTTGTGGCCAAGTTGGTCTCTGCCAATGCCTCCTAGCTGTCAATAAATAACATTCCAGCCTGCCCCACTCTCAGAGTGGCAATATTTCAAGCATGCAGTGTTTAAACCTGCTGTGTCTTAAGCCCAACCACAACAACAGGCTGACCAGTGGCCTTAAGAAGTGAGCTCACGTTCATATGCTGTTCTACCTGGCTGAGGGGCTATTACTGCACAATCTGTGCTTTAAAAGCAGCAATACACCGTGAGATTTCTGCCCGAGAACACAAGCCTTGTGCTCAGTGCTGAAAGAGCTGCCAACAGCAGTGGTGGTAGGAGATGCTCATGTCTAGATACCTACACAAACAAGACATGAAGCTTACGCTGACATCAACAAAAGCACTGGTGAAGAAATCAAAAGGCAGAATTTAAAGAAGTCAGTACTTTTGCAAATAAAAGTCCTCTAAAAACTTTTTTAAAACCTCCCAGCTTCATCTTATTTCACAACAGAAAATTAAACCACGTGCATAAATCAGCAACCATTTTGTTGTTACAGAACTATGGATTTCAAATCAAAATACTGCACATATTCACACCATAACTGCAGTCCATAACAATTCATTGTCAGATATACAGAAAAAATTTGTAATAAACTGTAAGAAATTCAATGGTAAAGCACACCAGCTATCCTGCCTCTCTTTCTGCATGAATTTTGAGGACTTCCACTTCTGCTCACAATTTACCTTTTTGCGACGAAGCGACAAAACACTGTCCAGATTTCCACAGATTCTGACAACTCAACAAATCTCTGTCCACCTTCCATAGCTCTAGGGCCCAAATCACTAGATTCTCTGGATGTCCTACTAGCCTTCTTTAGGGAAAGCTCAGAGGACCATGGCTCCCTCCATTGTAGTTTCATAGCCCAATGGGTCATTCATTACGTTTCCTCATAAACAGAAAGGCTACAAAGCCCCATTCATGGATTGCCAGGTGGGTTGTTCTCCCTCTGTTCCCATTAATGAGCACTATGCCTGCACAGCCAGAAACGAAGATTCACTCGCTCAAATATTAACACTTTCACATGACTGTCTGAGAATTGTTACTTTTTTGGTTTTATATCCTAAAGTACAAACAAAATTTCTGCAGTTGTACCATCAGTGTAAAATTTAGACCTGTTAACTACCTACTGAGCATCTTATAAAATATATGCAAAGAAACATAAATTAATTGGATTTTAAATTTCAGGGAAAAAAGTCCTAAGGGAGAAAAAAAATTGAGAGAAAAAAAGCTTGAAAAAAATTGAAAAAAAAATCTCCTCCAATTACTAACTTATTTAAACAATAACATGATTTTCATACTTCATAGCATTATTTTAAATTTTAAATCCCATTTTCACTTCATTTACTATTTATAAAATATTTCTATTTTTCATAAGAGAATAGGAAAAGTATAAGCTCAAGCCACAAGTCAAAATTAATGATTCCGTATGTGCCTGTTAAATAATCTACAAGCCCAGTAGGTGATCAGTCTCCAGTTGTGAAATGAAATTTTCTTGGGCAGAGACTCTGCAAATGTGCAGAGCACTCTGGAGTGCCAGGGTACCTTGAGCACCATGGGAGGGTCGACCCCTCTCAGCCACCTCTGCAGCTCTGGGCCACTGGCACCAGTGAGGTCACAAAGAGCACGACCAGTTCAGTTCATAGGGATGCAAAGCTTGAGGGAAGACTGTCAAGTGAGATTTAGGATACCACACCAAAAAGTATCTTCAGGCACATCAACCTGCAGGCTTCTTTCAAACACTGAATATCATTAGGAGAAAAAATTTATACTATTTAAAAGACTATATTCACACATGTGCTTGTGTTTTTCTCTTTAATACTGTCTACTGCATTTTGTTTTTAAACATCTATGGCAAATATAAATTACTAGTAGGACAGGTGGCAAAGCAGTAAGTGAAACCAAGTGCTCTGAACCACTTGGGTAGAGAACAGGTTGACTCTGAAAAGGTTTGGTTTTGTTCCACTGATGGAAGCCAGTGTAAACTCCACATTCCCAGCTTTGAAGTCCCCTGTAACTGTATAATGCATTTGATGTAAGGAAGCAGAGACATTGTGGTTATTCTAGGGAAATCTGTTACATTAATTTATGAATTTGCAGGTGAATCAACTGCTTAAAAAAGACCAAAATAATGTGCAATTTTGTGTAAGATGCAGTGTAATGTCAACATACTAACACAGTATATAATTACAGTAATACAGCAGATGCAGTGAATTAATCTCAGGCGAGTCCTAAATTAATAATCACATTTACTCTTTTGAGCTTCTTTAGCTGATACTGTCACTAGTAGTCAGCACAACATACCAGATTGTGTACATGCATGTAAGGGAGTGAATTTATCAAGATTATTTTTAGTATGGCATGAATTAGATTCTTACTGCAGTCAAAGCAAGGTTTACAATTATTTTTGCTGCTACAAACCCATTAAAAATCAGGAACATCTTCACTATTACCACACTGGATACCTAAATTATGTCTTTAGAGTAATTTTAAAAATGGGACTTGCACAGTCTTTTTGAAGAGACACTGGAACTTCTGGAGGCATTATTACTAACTCAAGTACTCTTCACTATTTAGGGATCTTCCAAAAAAAAAAAATTAGAAATCACATACAAAACCACCTACAATACCTGCACTATATTGGTGGGTTGACCCTGAGTGACAGTACACCCATCCACTTGGTAAGAGCCACATGCAAGAAAAAAGATTTGCAAATATTTGCCTACAGCAATCCTGTCTACTTGTATGACATGATTTCACTTAGCCCATTCAGTATTTCATTTACCCTCTGTGGAATTAGGGCATGACTTGAGAATCTCAAAGCCTACTACTCCAGAAAAAGAAGTTTAGGGAGGAAATAACTTTTAAGGCAATAGGATTTTTGTAATTTGGGGACTCCACTGAGAAAACTGAGAAGTATCACCCAGTTATACTTTAGAGGCCCAGAAGGCAACACAAAGGGAGGGGGAAAGCACACAGGCTAAAAAGATGTAAAGTCTGGTATGTTTTTTTCTTTGTTTTGGTTTTATCTAATATAACCTTTTGATCACCCAAATTTTTATTGCTTGACAGTATGGGTGGAAGCAAAACACCTGTGCCCTGAAAATGCAACTCCAGAAAACCACAATTGCACATGAACTCATTTCATATTTCCTAATGGTTGTCAGGTAGCTCAGTTAGTTACCTTTCTGGCAACGTGGTTCTGAACAAAACAGCACTTTTCTTCCTTCCCTGTAAAACTTTTGATCAGGCACTATGAATGTGTGGCAGAGATTGGACCAGAGAATAAGTCAGTGCATCCTCAGGCATCTGCACAGTCCCTTTCTCACTCCCAGATCTGCCAGAGAGCATAGGCCCTTTGAGCAGCCAAGACAGCCTCTCCTCTCCATCCTGCCCAGAAAGGTAGCACCATGATATTCAGGTACATTCCAGAAGGATGCCCCCAGGTAGCCAACTTCAAGTAGGTGTCTTGCAGCACCAAAACATTTTACCATTAAAAGCTTTCCAAAACCCTCTGAGCATCTGAAAACTTCTGCAGTCTGCTCCCATCACTTTAAACCATTTACTAATGTTTTGGGGTTTTTTTCCCCACAGTAAAAAGAGATCACATTTTGTCAAGTGATCAGTTTAACCAAAGGCCAGACACAGTATGTAACATCATTAACCCTATTACCCAGTGTTTTTCCCAGGCTCAGAAGCACTTCTACATACTTCTGTGCAGTACCAGGTCCAGATTTGGGGAGACTACCCAGGTAAAACCTAAGGGCAATACTGCGTCCCCACTTCTAGTGGCTATGCTCCTTCCCAGGCAGCCAATGATTACTTCAACTCTTTCAGCCTCATTTTTGTGTTGGCAGTATACTGTAATGGTCACTTCAAGATATGGGTGAAGTTTCTTGTTTCTGCGTTTGGAATGATTTAATTGTGAGGGTGACCAAGCACTGGCACAGGTTGCCCAGAGAGGTGGTGGAGTCTCCATCCTAGGGATGGTCTTGGACACGGTCTTGGGCAACTGGGTCCAGGTGGTGCTGCTTGAGCAGGAATTGGACAAGATGACTTCCAGAATCCTTCCAACCTTAACCATGCTGTCATTTTCTGAAATATTGGTCAGTTACACATTAACAAATCCATGGCAGAACAAACCTCCATCAGTACTTTTTAGATGGCTTTTGTGTCTGTTCTTTTTTTTATAATTTGGCCATTTACCTTTTTTGATTTTATAGTTCCTTAAAAGCAGTCCTTGCTCAAGAAAGGCCGCAAGGGAACTGTTCTGGACTCATTCCTTACAATGACACGTGTATTTTGGAAATGGTAAAGCTGGAGTAAGCAGCAAAATATTTCTGTGTGTCAGGAAGGGGAAAAAAAAGTAGTTGTTTGATAGCATGTTTTTTTTCTTCTATCCTCATGGTGATTTTAATGTGAGCTACGCCATTCAGTTCAGTAGAGTTCCTCTCAATTTATCTCCAGATGACAGAAAATAGAGTTCATGCCTCAGGCATATTTTTTACATGGACTCTTTAAGGAGAATTCCCCATTACATGCTCATTTAATGCTTTTGATTCTAAGTCAATTCTTGTAAGTGGTAATGAAAAAACCCCAAGCCCTAACTACCTTAACCAGGTACTCACTATTTAATCAAATTACAGATTTTAAAAACATACTGCAGAATGGTAATAGCTATTAGGATACATGGACTAAGGAAGAAACAGGACATTTCCTCAAGTCTGCCAAGCAAACTAATGCAGTTTCATAGACTCTATTTGTACAGGAGATAAGAAATTAAATACTGGGGTGGGGGGNNNGCGCGGAAACCTGCACTCATTTAAAGTAAGTTAATTAGCTCTGAAATAACTGTCTAAGAGTCGGGAATCACAGACTCCACACCAAAAGGACAAATGGAAAGAGACAAGCATGAGCTTTGAATGTTACAATTCTGAAGTCAGTGCATTAGCACAGCTCCCAAAGTCTGGTATTGTCAGGGCTGACTTCTATACAACACATAAATCTTTATCAGGAGGCATATGTTTCTGACAGCCCCACAGCACACAGGCTGTTGCAAGATGCTTTTCAAAAGAAGTAACAGCCTCACCATGTGTGGAAAAGATGAGTTTGCTATGACAGTGCCTGATGCAGTTAAGAAGTCTAGCAAGCACTCAGTGTATGTCATCTGCAAAAGCCTCACAGGTAACAGCAAAGCATCTGCCTGAAAGAGTCCCACACAGGAATGCAAGTTGAAAAGGGGAGATCACTGGGGTGGAAAGGAGCCCAAAAAACTGAAGTTTGCATTTGCAATGCAATGTTCATTTAATGCATACTACATGGGACAGCATGTTAATATTCCTCTCCAGAATGAATGGCAACAAGAAGCAGAAAATAGGTATGGTAATGGGGCTAGGAATGGGAAAAGCACCATCTAGGGTACTCTCAGAATCATCATCTGGCAAAAAAAAAAACCCAAACCTGACAAAAAGGATCTTGCACAAGGATGCCATGAGGAGAGCAATGCAGTAGCAAGAGCCAGAGATCACCACTGCTCCTGGCAGGATTCAAAAAAGCTGTGAAGATTTGGGGCACTCTTATGCAGGTGCTCTGATGGTTTAACAGCGTTTTCTTGTTTACGCTTGTCTTTAATTAAACTGATTGCGCAGTCCAGCATCACGTTGGCCTCTTATTTTGAAGGCATGCTGTGACACAGTATGGTGGCCTTTCCTGCTGTGCTAGTTCTTGAGTATCTACTTTATCTTCCTGCTGAGTGATTTTTTTTTTTGTTTGTTTCAGGCTGAAGGCTCTCCTAGGGTTCTGCATTACTACCCAAGTAAAACTACTTTCACATTACTGTCTCTTTGTTTTACACCTTGAGGGGCAAGCATCTATTATCTGCAGTACAAATGCCTGTTTTGATCATGGAGGCACAAGAAGGTATTCTGAGAGTTAGAGAATTTACAGAACTTGAAAGCAAATATCATCACTGTCAAAAGGTTCATCACCCAGCTTAATGAAAAAGGCAGACTTCCAGCCGTAGAGTTTAAATTAGTGGATTAAATTCTATCAGAACAATGTTTTTCAAGAATGAGGGCCTGAAATTACACCCTTCAAATAGGTTTCATGTATTTAGGGGCTGATGGATGCTGAAACATGCTTTCAAAAAGCCAGAATGGGAATTTAAATATAGATAATTGTTAAAGTACAGTGCAGTTATATTATCACAACTTAAAACCACTCAAGATGGCATTGTGAGCATTTGAAGATAAATGCCTCATTAACAGATTGCTGCTTTTATGGTATGAGTCACTAAGAATTTCTGTTATGATGGTAAAAGCACATTAAAAGCTAAAAAAAAAATCAATCCTGTATAAGACAGCTCTTCAAGGTGCTGTCTTCTCTGTAGCACAGGGAGAAAAAAATCTGCAAAAGCCAAATGCAAAATTTTCCCCAGTATAAGACCACATATTCTTTATTTTTTTTTTTTTCAGAACAGCAGCTGGCCTCTAAACACATTCAGCAATTCTTAAACAGGGATGTAGAAAGTCACAAGTTATTTTCACAGGCATTCTTCCCCTCAAATTGGGGTTGCAAATAAGCATGTCGGAACTGAAAAAAAAAAAAAAAGGCAGGAAGCATTTTTCCTTCAGTGACTATGAGGTTTTATTATGTCACCTTTGCCCATCCATCAATGGATGCAGGAATGTTTTTTATGCCAAATTAGGTTGTGTGGACCAAGCAGAGGGCTATATCCTGAAGGATTTCAAAGACACAGTACTTAAAAAACCCCAATCTAATGTTGAGGTATGATTGCACAACTCATGACCTTTACAAGCTTTCCTAAAACTTATTTCCAGAAAATCACCCCGTTTTAAGGTATGGATACAAAAACAGTATCTATTGGCTCCCTGAGCATCTGCTTGAGCACAAACTCCAATATTTTGCCCAGTAATCTTGGGTCAGGACATAGGCTTTGAACAGAGGGGAGAAGCCTGCAGGCCAAGGGCACACAAAATACCAGCTCTTCAGATAGATGGGGCAGAGGTTTGATGTCCTCTCTCAGGCAGGGACCATTTTAGGAGCTTCAAAATGCTCTGTTGTCCTCCAGTGATCAAACTAAGATTATTTCTTTACTGAGAGACCTGCTTCTGCTGCTCTCTCCCCAGCTGGATTTAATTCTTGATATTCAGGGTGTCTATTGAGACCAAACATCTTGCACAGTGCCAATTTATTCCCAGCTAATAGAGGCTCAAAAGTGATAGCGTAGTTTATTATGGAATCCATTAATATCTGATTTTAGGGATGTGGCATATTCTGTAAGTGGCTGAAAATTAGAGTGTTGCGTAACTGCAGTGATCTATTTAAAATTACATTTTTCTATTTTAGAAGTTCAAAAATTAACAAGGAAAGGAGAGAAAAAAGAAGCAAATTCAAGATTTGAAGATTAATGAAGATTTGAAGATGGTTCACCAAAAACCATCTTTGTTGGCAGGCTAACAAAGAAACTATCAGTCCTCTTGAAATGCCTCATGTATACACATGAATACCGTAACAAATTCTTGCTTTGACTTCTACTTCATGCCACGAACATTTTTGCCATGTCTAGCAGGAAGACTCACGGATCAGAAGTCATAATCTGAATAATCACTGGCCCGAAGAAGAGGGCCTGTTTTTAATAAACTGTCAGAGACAGCCTCACAAGGCTACCCTGGAAGCAGCAAGCCGAAACAATGGACAAAGACTTCTCAAAACTCATAATACTTTTTACATAATTTCTATGACTCCTATTTCCTGCATTAAAAATGAGGCAGGCTACAGAAGAGCAAAAGGCAATTATATAACCAATCTCAACCACCTCTAAAATTTACCTGCTCAGATTTCAACACCTTATTTCTGAAATGCTTAGATATAAAATCATTACTTCACTTACTACTGATGCACTGTTACCCCTGAGGAATGCACAGGAACCATCTCAGATTTCCAGAACTATCTCCAGTAATTTGAAAGTATAAGTGACCAAAAAGCATCTTGATTAATGAGCACTTTCTTACTACAGCTTGAACAAGCAAAAGGATTAATTACGCATACAAGAAAGAGCTTCCTTCAGCCAAATTACCTACTTCCTATCCCACAGCACTCTCTTCCTGGGCAACCTTGCATCTACCCACACAGAGCAGGTAACAGTAACCTTTTAGGATGCTTAATAAAACTTAGACTATTAAGTGGTGTGATTAAAAAAAAAAAAAAGAAGAAGAAGAAATACCATCGATTTCCACTGTAACACTTAGCTAGTATTTCATCACAGCATAGAACAACTGTAAAAAGCACATGTCCACCTTCATTATAAACAATTTAGTTTTAATAAATTACATTAGATGAAAATTTAATGTGGGAGCTATTAGAACTGGTTCATTAACCCTAACATCTCATTTAGAGAATAAGCAATTTCTATGGATCTAGTATATGTCTTACACTGATGTAAAAATGAAGCCAGTATTTAAGGGTCAAATACAACTCAGCTTCAAGTAAGGTTCAAGTATTTCAAGTATTTAGGTTTTTTCATCTGTATTTTTCATGCAAAAGAGAAATACTACTAAAATGACAGAATGCTTGCTGAAAATAAAAGGCCATCCTAATTCAACCATCATTAACATAAAATAAACTTTTTTTTCCTAATCATGTTCCTAATTTAATCCCAGACTGAAATAAACAGATTATTTTTGCATGAAAAAAACTAAAATCTATGAATACCAGTGTAATCTGTTACTTAAATGCTGCATGTTACAATGTAGCTACATAACCTCAACATTTTTATTATACATTATTCTTTTATTGAAAAAATTTTACCAAATTATTAGTTCCATAACTTATTAGTTCATCTTGAACCAAAACATCTCAGCCAGTTACAGTGTTATTTCCCAGTTACACAGTTTCTTCATTTTAGTTGCATACCTCTACTATGCACCCTTTTATTTCTCTACACATTTGTAGCAGACAATGTTGTAATACAGACTGAGTAATAGCAATTGTAAGCCAGACTGGACATCTGGATATCTCCAGTTTCTTTTTATTTCTTAGTAGCCAAGGAGCAACTGTTCTGTATCGAAGATGGAAAAGAAGTAACTACAACAGGAAACAGAGGTCCTCTGACTCCATAGTCCCTTGAAGAAAAAAATGTAATGCCAGACTCCAATGAAAATAATAAAACCAGAAATAAGGGTGTTCATGTACATTTTCATGCATCATGTGGCTCATAATAGCAATTCTGCTCTCATGAGATCATTCCTCTCAGTACATGTATGATAATTAAGAATAGCATAAGGTGCTTAAATACAGATGGAATAACACCAGGCAGCAAATCATTTGCAAGATAACTATTCTGGTTTACAACAGGGAGGGCAACAAAACTGCTCTTCAAATGCTCTGGCAAACATCAAATTCCTTTGACTGAGATTTTACAAAAAAAGGTATTTGCATTCAGGTATACATTCGTCACCGGTCCCATATTGCTAAAATGTCCCATCTTTCCCATCACCAGCAACAGCTTAAAGAAATTAAAGTCATTTACACTGACTACCTTTTTCAGTCAAGGGGAAGGGCATACTTTTCTGCATGGTCCAGAGGCTCTAACACTTGCTATCTTGGGGAAGTCTTCTTGGCACTTCAGCCTAGGTAAAAATTTCTAGAAACTATTCTTCATTGAAATTGCCATGTTCAGTGAATGCCATTTTACTGATGTGCCTGTAGGATCCTGTACAAAAGTTCTGACTCTGAAGATGGTGAAATTGTCACAGCCCACCTCTACTAGTATAGATGTTATCTACAGCAAGATCACTCACACATACACATATTGTGTATGTATAGTGAATACACATACACAATAGAAACCCAATGAGAACTTTTCTTCTTAGCTTTCGATTCAAACCACTCTTACAAAGAGGAGGCAGAATAACACACATTGTATGCCAAACTACAAAAGCCTCGCAGGTTATTAAAAGTACAACTTGAACATTATGTCTCCTTCTGCTGATACAGTTCATTTCTAGATTATAAGGAACCCCTGTAATGTCCATAACAGCTTAATATTGCCTCACATTTTTGAAGCATCTCAAAGGCACCAATACATCTTCCAACTGAGCCAGCATAATGTTATCAGAGTAGGATAAAACTCATGCATCACAAGAATCATAACTCACAATGCTTTTGAAAAATAAAATAGTCAGAGTTGAGGATTTGAGAACTGGTATGAAGTTCACAATAGCTATGTTACACCCTCAGAATATATGAAAATGTCTAAACATAGCATTATATATCATAAGCATCCTACCTTCTCAGTTCTGATGAGCCCTGCCATATTTCTATATAGAAGTACACGAACGCACGTGTGGGCTGTGGTACAGACATGCCTGTCACATGGATGATGATCTCAACCAAGTGAAAACCCTTTCAATATACCAAGCACTCCAAACATGTTTCCTCTACATTTCTGCACCCAGCTACAGATAATCAAATCAATGAATCTGATTGAACTGATATATCTAACATTACAAAAAGTTCTTAAAAAATCCACTAAGTACTTACAGTTGTTTGATAGGAATTATGAGGAATATGCAGAAGAGAAGGTGGCAGGTACACATTTTCTGGCTCCAAAAAGGGATGCCCTGTCTAACATATTGCCTCAATTCCAAACTTCTCTTCATATCATATTTCACTGTCTTAAGTTCCCCATACATTTCTGTTTATCTTTAGATAGATGACAGGCAGACACAGATGACAGACAAATATACATTAGAACGGTGACACAAGAGCAGTTTCATACTGAGCAAGGCTTCCCATTTTAAGTAGTATTTGAATTTTTGACTAGAAAAACAAAATAACAACAGCGAAATCCTCAACTGATTTTCTAATCAATTTTTCTCATGTATTCTACTGAGAATAAGATTTCAAAACCTGGATGGTTTAGTTAAGCAGGACAATGTAAGACATGAGATCATGAAAACTGACTTTTTTTTTTGAAGTGGTTCTCTTTTTTTTTACCTATTTTAAATTTTAAAAATCCCTATGAACATAAAATTTGTTTTTAAAATACACTATTCTGTAATGAGAACTAGAGAACACAGACCTAACTTTATTAAGTTCAACAAACACCTAGGTAGTTGAGGTCCCCACTGTCTTTTAAAATTTCAGTTAAAAAAAAAAAGCTTTGAAAACAGCATGACTTATTCACATTCCAATAAAATTAAAGAAAGAAAAAAGGCATCTTAGATTCTTAGATTAAGCTCTTCATTATAAATACTCTTCAGTCTGAAAACTGTCTGTATTTTTAAGAGAGACTTCACTAAGAGTTCATGAAAGCTGCAGGATTGCATTCCCAGAGATTCTAATTCTAGTGGATTTTTTTACCATTTTTTCCCCTCCATATAAAGCAGCACGGATGAACAGAGAAGTTGCAGCCCTCCTTCCAGCTACAGCTTCTTCAATAAACACTTTCTCATTTTCCAAGCCTCCATAAAGTAGGTACTCCACAGGCATAGGTACATAAAAGTGGATACACAGTGCCCTAAGACAGCCAACTGATAAAAGCAGGCAAGTGCCCCGACCTGCTCCATTCATACGTTCATCCC